>JARHVA010004053.1:0-10000 GCA_037957365.1 Torreya grandis | reverse complement strand
ATGACAAATAGATCCACTTTTGAAACAAGAGTGGATCCCATTAGCTATGATCTCTATATTCAACATTTTTCAATTATGACTAACAAAGATGGTAGACTAAAAATCCTCTAGATTAAACCTCCCCATAAAGAGGCTTTTATTCTCCAAAAGTTCCAATAATCCAAATAACTCAATAAGATCTATGTGAATTCTCTTCTTTAATATTGATAATCTTCCTTCACTAATTCTAAACATACAAGAGCCAAATATAACATATGAAGGAGTTATGAAGCCAATATGTCAAAATCATGCAATAAAACTCTATTTTCAAAATATCAATGTAATAAGATATTATAAAACTTCCTTATAAGAAGTCAAATGTCCAGCTAAAATTGCAACCTGATCATGGAAAGTAACATAAAATCTGTATGTATTCTATAAAAATGACCTGTCACCCAAAATAGTTATAACATATGGTAGATTCTCTTAACCCCATCACTATATAAAGGCAAAGGTGTTCTCCTTGTTATCAAAATTAGACAAGGGAAATCAAAATGTGTTGCATACCCTTATAGGACTTGATTAAATTACACAACTGTGTACTTGTATTTTTTACAAATTTTATCCATCTATGGGTTTTTAAAAATACATATAAATGACTTACATAACAAACATACATGTGTGTACAAAACATTTGTAATACAAATATTACCCATAATATTTTGGGACTTAAACATATATGCAAAGTATAAAAATGTAAAATGAATTTGTACATCCTAAGTTTATAACTGCACAACTCACAAATAAGAGCTTCTTTAGAAACTCACAACTCTACAAGTAACTATAAGTAAAATATCATATAAATGTGAGGAGAAAACCAAGAATTTTGAACATGTCTTGAGGTTTCATTTACCACTAACTACTCCCTGATTCATACCTCCACACTCATCAAACTCAGTTAGTTTCCTAAAACTTATCATAATGGAAAAATGAAATGGGATATAGAAAATAACATCCTTCCAAACACAACCTTATCAAAATTCATTCCATGGATCTAATAGTTAAGAATTTCTCTAAAATAGTGTTCAAAATGAATTGAAACATACTATGCAATATTATAGTTATGCTTTCTCAAAACTTTTCAAGTAAACCATTTAACCTAATAAGGACTATTCCCTCTTCATGATTTCCATAACTAATTAGGAGGTTTCATCTGATAAACTCTATCTCCTAAGAGTTAGATGATCGATTTTAATTTCAAAAAGGATTTTAAAACAATTTCAAATCAAGGTATATATTACTTCCAAAGAAACCCACACAAAGGTTAGCCAAACATCAAGGATTCAAACAAAAAAAATTGTGCCATATAGTTACATTGAAAATAACTCATACCTCTTTGAAAACTATGAAGTGCACTTGTTGAGTACTAGTTGTCATATTGTTGGTGTTAAAACAACTCCCTATTTGGTGCCTACAAATCTTAACAAAGCTATGCAAAATAAACTAGCTTATGAACCAATTAAAACTCAATCTATAAAATGCCAATACTTATTCAGTACTAAACAATGCCTTATTTCCATTTCCATATCTTATCATAGAAATGGTCTTTTCACTTGTTCCTATAATCAAGGACATAGGCATACATAATATGATTAGTAATCAAAAAATAAAGGATACACAACTGGTTATCAAATACCAACATATTGTGTCAATACCAATATGAAATTAGATAACCACCATATTTTAATATGCCCTTGGTGTAAGAATAGTAATAGGACTGAAATTGATTCCTCTTAAATGTGCATCACTAAAAATGGCTTGAATTTTATTTGAATGCTTCCCAAGAAATAAAGGTTAATCCTTTCTCAACACCATCTCACACCTTCAAGTGACAATGTGATGTTCATCATCCGTGTTGATCCTATAAGGCTAGTGGTTTCAAACCCTTGGTTTTTAGAAGCTTGTCTTCTTCCAATGAATTGGAACACCTTCTAATTTTCATTTACACTATCCTTCCTACATGGTCAAATTAAATACAAGACCACAAAGCAAGAATATTATATCTAAAAGCTTCAACTATGAAGTTTATCAATAACTGAAGCAAGTCCTATCTCAACTTGCTTTGATACCAAATTAGATCCATAAACCTATGTTTCTCTCTCAGACAAAACAAATAGTTTTTATAAATGAATACTAAATATTTCAATTCATTAAAATGTATAAAATTAGAATGCAAAATTCTAGGAGTGAATGAATGTACTCAAAAAACTCTTTAAATTCATTCCCACTTTAAAAACTCCTAATTAGTGTCACTTTATAAATTCTCATAATTAATTCTAGAGTTATATTAATTCATTTGCATCTGAATTAAGCTGAAACCCTAAAATAAGTGAAAGTAAAATCAACACCAATCTAATAATGAAGTTCACCCATTTGGGTTACATCTCTCAGATTTATAAACCACAATCTAATCCATTAAATAATCTATTTTGTAAGTAATAATATAACTCATAATAATGATAAATGGACCTATCAATAATGCTATAATCTAACTGTATGAAGGCTTTCACTCATTTAGCAATCATCCTTCTTTGTCAGAAGCATATCTTTATCCTCTCCATGTATTTAAGAATTTTTCTCCATTAGAGTGTATATAAACTCTAATATATAGGCATCATATTAATTAAGAGTATCTCTATGTGTTTATAGACCTACAACTCCTTAATAACCCTAAAACTATATAGATTTATTCCTCATGGCCAATGGCCTTATAAAATAGAGGAATTAAGAATAACATAGTCTCAAAATTCTATGTGTATTAATACATAGTCACACAGTTATATTTCTTATAAACCATACAAATAGAATGGAAATGTAATAACACAGGTGGAGTCCATAGTCTACATACTTATAGATATACACCATAAAAAATAGACATCTCACCTTCTTTTAGGACTATCTACCATTCATCATTTGCCTAAAGACTTTCAAAATAGGTGATGACATTCCCAGAGGCCCAATTATAGTCAAAATGAGCTCCACCTTATGCCCCAATAGTGTAGAATATCATGCAAGTATAAATCCTTCACCATATTAGAGACTGTCTAGTTCATATCCACATGCCTATCTTCCATGGCCAAAGGCTATTTAATAGAATAAAAATGACTTTTATAGGCTTAATCTGCATTCTTACTTCCCATCTTTGGTTTGTATCTAAAATTCCCAACATAATAGGTGATCTCTCTAACTATATTCAAACCAAGATATCTGTAATAGAAATTTCCCTAACAATTGTGGTATGAGAATATTGATACCATATCCTATCATCCCATTTGAGACTATGTTCTATTAAACATCATATGGGATTTACAAACTAGACCTCACTTCTCCATTTGGGACTACTTACTCTCCACACCAAAAGAGTCATGTTGCAGAATCAACCATGCCCCATGATTGGATCATGAAACACAATCAGAACCTCTAAAAGGCACAAAGGGGGTGACTATTGAAGTAATAGTGACAATAGATCCAAAATGGTCATAGATCATAACTACCCATCCCTTTGATTCCCTTATTTTGCTATTTTCATCAGCATTATGAGAGCCAGACCAACCATTCATAGTGCAATCAAGTTGAGAGGTGCATAGATGAGAGATTTTATCTCGACTAAACTTACAGTTGAATATTGACTGCCTCACATTTCCTTATAGTTGCACAATCTACAAACTCAATGCAGTCTCATCATCAGACTAAAATATGTATCGATTATCAAGATCAATCTTTACTCTCACATGGAGCTCTACCCCATGATTGACACCCTTCACCTTGTCCATCCATTCCAACTATGAGATTCTAACATGGATAAAAACTATCCTCCAAAGTGGGGTTAAGATCCCTAAAACTTGGTAAATCATTTTTTTAAGGGATTTAATACCACATTTTCTAGACTAGAATATAAAAAAGACTTTAAATAGCCTTCATCCACCATATAACTCATGGATTAGGCCACGTTTTACTTTTGGTTTGCTTGAGTTATTATCATTGAGCATATCCTTTGATCTTAGAACATTGGTTAGAATTTGAGCAACATCGATGCATTGGCTCTGATGATAAATTTAGAAGATTCTAGCTAACTATCTCAAACTCAGTCTCACCATGTCTCAAGCTTGCTCTCAAGTCAAAACTAGGGCTACTAGTTGGTACTCAGGATTGATTTTGAGCTCACCGTAGAGATTTAACTTAGCATGCATAATTGAATTAGAACATAGATGAAAGTGGTGGAAAGTTATGTGGTGACCTGAGGACCCACCACATGGACCTTTCCAAACACTCCTCATCCTACCATGTGTCATAACCAGAAGCACCAAATTAATATGGTATATACAAAATAGTGTAATTAACAATATTAAATATACATTAATTTACCATCGTAGTTGGATCCCTTTCTAAAACAAGAGTGGATCCCACTAGTTATAGTCTCTATAGCTAGCCTTTTTCAATTATGACAAAAATGATGGTAAACTAAAAATCCTCTAGATCAAATGAAAAGATCCAACCAAGGGAACTTATCTTGTATAGGAGGACCCCTACCACCCCACCACCACTATCTCTATTAAGTCTATCAGATCCATACTTTTGAGATGGATAGAGAGAGTGAGGATAGGATCTTATCTACCATTGAGACCACTGGTTGTAATAACATTGATTCCTACCACTATGCCTTAGTTGATATGAGGATTGATGGTAAGGGGATCTAGAGGTTCCTAACTAACCATACAAGGAACATTCCCCAATGGTCCAATAGAATTTATAAATGGTGAAGCTCAATCTAGAATATATCCATTTGACTCTAGATATAGAGGGTAACATTATATATCACAAAAAAATTATTAGTCATAGAAAAGTTTCTTTTTATATCATCATGATTAAAACATGATTTAGTTCTAGTTTTCAAATCTAAAAAATAATGCCAAAAAGGAAAATCTACCATAATATATTGTATCTTTTAGGAATCTAGGTGGAATCACCTAGGAGATCCATGTTCCAAGTAAACATTTAAGACCTTAAGGGCTTGAAAAGGGTATGAATCCATCTCCAAGCAGACTAAGCATAAGGGTAAAACCAAAAGAGATGCTTAAGGGATTCTAGGTGGTGATAGATACTAAAAATAGGATTTGAGACCCCCGTGTGCTTGAGTTAATCACCCACATGTAGACCTTGGTAAATAATACATCAAAGGAAATAGTATTTTTTAGGCTTAATAAAAGTCATCCAGATAATATCAAACCTTCAAGCCCAAACATGATGCAGAGATCTAAGATTTCATTGATGATTAAGGGTTTCATTGTCAATATGTTGAGTAGCTAAGAGATTATTCCCAAGATGATGAGAATAGTGACAAAATGGCATAGTTGTAGGCCAGGGACTAGTCTTCCACTATGGCATAGGAGAGGTAACACCTATTTTATGTAAATATTCCTCAGGTATGGAACTCTATAAATTAGGATATGGAGTCTACATTTTGATTATTAATATTTAACTTAGTATTCACAAGATTTCATGGAAGCCAATCTTGAATGATTTTGCAGAATAGATCCCAAAATGTGAATACCTTTTTTAAATAACCTCAATATTTTGATCCAAGGGACCATAGTAAAATGAAAATTATGGAAAATCAACATTGGATATTGTCATAGAGAGTGATAATTAAGAGATATGTCACTTTTAAACTCTTCCCCCAATAGTATTAGGTGATGTTTGAGGTTATTCCATGACTTTTAGATGCTTTGAGTAAAAAAATTAAGCCTAATCTTAATAGGTTTAAGGGTGATGAGAGTGTTGTGAAAACCAATGTGTTGTCAAGCCTTTCAACCAAGAGAAAGCCTTGAGAGATGCAATGCCTCAATAATATTTTCCAAGATTCATCCCCTTATATGATTCTAATAATACATTTGATACTGAGAGTAAGACCTTGGAGGTTAATGTTAATGATTCCAATCCCACCAACTTATTTAGGTTGACAAAAAATGGCCTGAGAGTCTATGTGAAGATAATGATGAGCCTTAGAATTGGCCCATAAAAATTATCTTAATATTTTTTCATGCTTATAATAGAGAGGTATTTAGAAGGGTCTCAATAGGATGAGTAGTAAATATGAGTAGCAGTGACCACCTTATAACAAATCTAAAACTTTCTAGCTAGAGTCAAGGGTTTGGCCATCTAGAAGGAAATTTGTTTCCAATATATTTGAACTACATAGGCCCATAACTCAATGTGTGAGGCTCTAAAACAAAGGGAATGCTTATGAACTTAACTACACTCCAGGGAGAATATATTACCTTTGGTATCCCTCCAACCAATGAGTTTTGGAAGAGATGGATTATCGATAAATTGAGTCTTATTCCAGTATATGGAAGACCTATAATCAAGGGATAAAGTTTCTAGATAATCTATAACATGTTTAACATAGTCCTCTTATTCTTGAAGAGTGAGAAAATGATTCATTGATAAAGTGCCATTAATTAGATGATGATATGAATTAGGGAGATAAATACACATCACCAGACCCTTGAAAGCATAATTAGACATTAGATAGTTGAAACATAAAAAGAGAACATAAAGAGAAGGATATAAATGACAACCTTGTATAATAAATTAGTGAATCTCAAAGCATTGAGATTGAGAACCATTAATAGTAATACAATCTTCAACATCCTTAAAAATCATATTAATAGTATGCACAAACTTTGGGCTGAAACTAAGAGCATGAAGTGTATATATAATGAAACTCCATTCAATTAAATCATATGATTTCTTAAAATTTATCTTGACAAATAAATATTTTCGATTGGATAACCTAGCCCACTCCATACTTTCTTAGATAGAAATGATATTGTCCAAAATGTATCTATGTTGAATAAACCATGTTTGTTCAGTTCTCATAATTAATAGGAGAACATGTTTTATTCTAAGAGCTAAAGATTTATCTATAATTTTGTAAGATACATTAAGAAGAGTGATGGGCCTCTAATTGATAATAAATTCAAGACCTCCAAATTTAGGAATGAACTTGATTTTACCTTGATTAATGAGATAACCAAAGAGTTGGATAAAAAACCATCATAGTAGACCTTATAACATTGGATCCAATAGTATCACAGAGGGTTTGATAGAAATCAAACATAAAACCATCGATTCCTAGGGATTTAGTGGCCATATACATAACAAGTTCCTTATATCACTTAATTTGAAAGGCCTATCATAGGTAAATCTCTAAGCTTCAGAGAGTTTACATGGACAACTCCAAGGCATTGAGAGAGAGAGAGAGAGTAGCTTCATGAGTAGGAGAGGTGGCCTAGGATACTAACATGCCATGATAGTGATTCAAAAAATCTTTCAAGATATCATGTAATTTGGTAAATCTAGTTGAAGCATCCAACTTGTCTAGACCAGAGGAGAGAGAAGAATTCTTTGGTCACTTTTTCTCCAACTTTCAACCAATGCATCCACACTCTAAGTATTGATATTTTGGCCTTGTAAGCTTCTAAAAATTTGATTTTATGTCTCCAAATGACTATTTGATCCTGAAGATGAGGGATAAAAGGTGAGGCTTTTAGATCTTATGAAGTTTAAATTTTTTTAAATCTACTGGGAAGTAATTTATTCTGTAAATTATTGCATCAAAGTTTACATTAGGGTTTATGTCAAGTAATGTGTAGTAGGTATTATTGCATCCATAAATGGGGTCTAGTATGTGAAACAATTTCATCAAATTTTATTTATTTAAATATATTAATTACATAATAAATATGGTCATTGTTTGTATTTTCATTTTCAGAAGTTGACAATGATAATGATGATGATGATGCCAATTTTAGTAACCCAACAAATATTTCTCATAAATAAAATATTTCAAAAGAATTTATTGAATGAATTTAAAAAATTATATCTATAATCCACATGTTACATTTACAAATAAAGTACATGAAAAAAATCATAGTTTATGTTCTTTTCATAAATAAACACTTCTTAAAAATCAACATCATCTAAAGTTTTAATACCTATGAAATTATTTCTATTATAAAATACATTAAATATATTGTTCAAAATTTATAGTCCACATGATTGTCCTCCTCCACATCATCATGATCATAGTTGTCATCATCATCATCATCATCATCATCATCATCATCATCATCATCATCATCATCATCATCATCATCATCATCATCAATACCATTATTATAATCACCATGATCTAAAAATAATTCTTATACCTGATTAATTTTTTCATTGAAACATTGTCCTAAAATGTATAGATTTGATTAAAAATGTCAATATTTTTTAAATTATAATTTAAATTTATTTTTGAAATTTGAGGTTTTATAAAAATATATCTATAAAGAATTTATTAATTACTTGTAGGTATTTTATTACATCCATGAATCACATTAGTTATTCCTAAAATTTTGTCATTTCAACCTCAATTCGGTATTGTTGTAGCTTTATACACTACAATTTTATTTGTTGTAAATATGAAAAAAAGTTATTAACTATTATGAATAAACAAAGAAATAAAAAAACTATAGGTGTGTAGTTATATATAATCTTACATATGTTTTTATGGTTATTTGACACAACCCATTCATTTTAATGAAAATATATTCTTATTTCTGGGCATGCTCTCAAATATATTGGATTGAGTGAGAAATAAAAATAATTACTAGAATAAAAGGAAAAAAATAACAAATAAATAGAAGGATATGACACAATAAAATTTACAAAATCCATTGAAACTATGTTTACGCATTTTTAATTATGCGATGTGTAACCGAATTATTTCAATCCATTTATTTGATGCCTTTAAATACATACCTTTTTTCCCTTATCCTTCATCTTATTATTATTATATCCTACACACTTTTCAATCATCTTTATCTAACTTAATTGCATGTAATAATATGTGTGAATATACTTCCATTAATATTTATTTTTGTGCTTAATTTTTATATGTGTCATGTCTTGTGACCTTATACAATCACTTCCCATTATTTTCAATGTGATTTTTTTGGAACACATCCTATAAAACAATACCATTTTATCATACATGATATATATTTTTTCTTTTTGGAAAAATATGGCTAATATAGATGGCTTAGATCATTATGATTGTAAATGTGTTTAATCACTTATATGGAGCAAGATAGAACATTCTTGCTTACATTACCTTTCCACACATCACCACAGTAATTGAACCAAATAGGTAAATCTTACTCCCTATGACATTATGTGGTAATTAAGGAGAACTATAAAGGGTATTAAGGGTTAATTTTCATTATTGGTGGAGAATGAGGGTTATCATTTATTTTTATGTCCTTTATAAATATAGTGTTGGAAATATTGTCATTGATGTAAAAGGTTTAGTATTATTAGTGATAAAGGCCCCATTACATTTAATGTTATTTATCTTGGCTAATATGAGTTAATATTTATTTAATATTAATGAATATATTTTTGGTTACATATGAGACAAAATAAGGGCCCATGGAGAAGTCGAAGAGTCACGGGATAAAGACAAAAGAAGGATGGGATGACATTTTCCATGAAGAGTCATCTTGGGGAATACCAAGAGTCACCAAGTGAAGACAAAAGAGTAAAGGGAGAATTTCTCATGAAGGGACACTTTGACAAATACGAAAATTCACCAAAGATAAGGACAAAAGTGGGAAAGATGTTTTTGGTCATGAAGGGTCACCACATGACTTTTCAAATGCTTGGATATGGAGGGTCATCCAAGATTGGCACCATTTTCCATGAGAATTGAAAGGTCACAAAGGGGGAAGGCCAAAGTTCATTTGGAAAGCTATAAATAAAGGCTTGAGTAGCCATTTGTAATATGGATGTGAGAGGTTGATTTGATATTGTAATATCTAGCTTAAAAGAGCAATTGTGAGAGATGATTTGTATTTGTTATATCTAGCTTAGAAAAGAAAAATTGAGAGAGAGGAAGAAGATGTTGTAT
>JARHVA010004052.1:1580000-1718570 GCA_037957365.1 Torreya grandis | reverse complement strand
TATTGAATGAATAACCCTTAATTAGATAAAATTACTAGAATACTGATTTGAATTTAAATTGGATAAAATGAGTAATATAATAAAATTTATACAAGCATATTTATTGATAATTAAGAATTAAAAATAATGAAATAAAATGGATAGAGAAAGACACATCTTGTTTTGATATACTTTGATGATTTTTATAGGTTAAATGAAGACTATGTAAAATAACTATAAACTAATTGGTTTATAATGAGTGACTATTTTAATCATTAAATTTTTTGAAAATGTTTATTATGGATGTCATTATCTTAGTTAAACATACCTACAAATCTATCCAAATTAATTATTGAAAGGCTTTTACCTATAATTATATAGTGGTGAGATGATTTGGAACATCAAACTTGATCAGGACCTATTCTTAGTGATCTATATTTAATGTTATATAGTCATCTATATTTTATTTTTATATGTCCACTTATATTTTCATAAATTAAAACTATTTATTTGGATCCAACTTTTTTGAGCTTTTATCATCTACATATAAAACATCTTCGATGAGAACCTAGGACTTGATAGGGTGTTCCTATATCAAATATAACTTATACAATCCTTCCATGTATGTTTGTTGTGAACTATTTTAGAAAAATTTGGATTAATAGATGAATTAATCATGATTAATAAAAATTGACTACATTAAATCAAATTGTTGTAAATGACATTCAACAAGTATAATGAAATAATAACTAAATTTGACAAAACAAAAATGATTGAAAGAAGGATAAATATACAAATGAATTAAATATATATATAAATATTATTGTATGAGTATTTATGATTTTTAATGGAAATATATAAAAATAGTAAAATAGTGACTATATCTGCAAGTTCCTAGAAGTTAGATATGTCCACTATTGCAAGGACATGAACAATAGATATGAATATGATCACCTCCCACTACTGCCCCTATAAAAAAAAATGTAAAAAGCTATAAATTAAGACAAAAAACTTGTGGATATTTGTATTTAGGTCTATACATGTTGATTTGATGTTTTAATGTGTGCAGAAGACTTGAAAATAGATTTTGAAAGGTTAAAACCCTAAAAGGGATTGCAATGATTGAAAAATAAGAAAATAGAAAAAGGTTGAGGGTAAGTTTGGTTGATCTTACCCTAATCACCCTCATTGTGATTGAACACTACCTACGTATCCAATACTCAAAAGAGGTAAATCAAAACCACATGGTTCTCCCACCTATAGTGTTTTATGCAATTATGATCCTTTAACTATATGAATGCATCAAAAATTAGTTTGAAGACTCAATCATGGTTTTATTTGGGATAAATAAAATAGGCTTGTGACTTAGTTGAGAACTATTTGAAATTCTTGGAATTCTAAGTTATAACAAGAGGGAATCTTTTACTCAATTTGAAAACAATGTAAATGTGCCTATGTATTGAAATTTCCATGTAGACTAATAAGTGACTTGAGTGTGCCTTTATAAGAATAAAAAATGGGTAACCACATGATAGGAAGATTTAAAACATGGAAAAGAGTGTGAGGGAGGGTTTAATTAAAAAATATGATAGTTGTATGGATTAGGACAATAACATCCCATTGGGACAAGAATGTTACTACTATTGCCCCTATTGGTGATTTTTGTCCTAGAGGGAAAAATATGGATCTTTGTATATGGGTTTGGATATACATATGCTTAAGGACATTTTTAGCATTTAAAACACTTATTTAGGTGATAGATGACACTTTTTAAAATAAATAGGTCTTCCTAATGCTTAAGATATGGTGAAGTGAAAAAATAGGCACTAATGAAGTACATACTTTAATTAAGGATAAAAAGAGTAAAATTAACATGATCTAGTATTTATGAATATATTTAGGTTACTACATCCTTCATTTAGTATAGAAATAAAATTCATAGATTAAAGGAAGGATATACCTTATTTTATAAGAGACACATTATCTTTGAGCTAGATATAATAATTCAAGGCATTTTACTCTTTGGAAAACCTTGAAAAAAACATGAAGTAGGTAATTTTTCTTTTTAAAACTAAAATTTGAAAAAAAATTAATTTGAAAATTTATTGAATATTAAAATTTGACATTGTTTTAATCTAAAAATTGGATAAATTTGAAAATGTAAAATTAGATCAAGGGAGGAATATACCATGCATGTATGAAAATAATGTTTCTTTTGTGACTTTTTCTTGGAGATGATGTTTACTTGAATAATTGGAAACTTGGTGATAATCAATGAAGTCCTTGGAGAAGATAGTTCCTTAGCTAAACAAATGGAAGATTTTATAGTGTTTAAACATAAAAATGAATTTTCACATGAAGAATAGAAATAAAAGCAAATTAGGGGATACAAATTCAATTTAGTTCAATTGATCTTTGTAACCCCAAGATGTGAAATGGATTGAAATCCAAAATGGATTTTTAGACATAATTCTAGAGGGCATTGAACCTCTAAGTTATGCATTTTTTACGTAAAATGAATCAACCACTACAAATATATTATAGATTAAACTTCAAATTTGTTTATAAATGCATCATCAAAATATAATGGAGTACATCCATGATCCTACCATTTTTGCAAGTTATAAAATTGTATTTTTTTATTTTGAAAATTTGAATGATGTGTATTAATCTATATCATGCCCCATTATAAATATAGAATTTGTAATTATACATAGATGTTTATTGTATTTTTAATTGAAACATGTCTATAGACTTATATGATGACCTTGAAATTATGTAAATTTAATTTTTTATCTTGAAATATGAGTGCATATTCATGGCATATGACCACATAATATGTGTCAAATTAGTGAACGTTTAACCATTTTATGATTCTCAAAATTGTATTTTGAGCCAAAACTAATTTTTTATCTTGACACAACTTATCTTATGTATGATAAGTCTAATGAAATTATGCCATTTTGATTTTAGGGAGTTGATCCTTAAAATTAGTCATCTCAAAATAAAGGTTAAATATAATATTAGTAAGATGTAAGCATTTAACAATGTAGAATTTGTGAAAAGTATGTTACCATAGTTAGACTTTCATCATTTAAATTTAGTATGTAACATATCTAGAAAGGCCTATAGAATGTATCAATGAATCTCATAGTAATATAATGTATAATTGGTATACTAATGGTATTAGTGAATTATATGGATCATGGATCTCATCAAAATAAATAAGGTCAAAAAGTACGCAAGTGCAATGATAACAAAGTAAAATTATAAGACCAAGGGCCATGCAAACAGAACATGTTCAAAAATTTCACACAAGGGGTAGGTTAAAATGTCAAACAAAATAAATAAAATAAAATAAAGATGTTAAAACAATTTTTATAGAAAAGGACAAAGGGCCACACACAATAGACACACAAGATATAGTATACTATATAGCTTAAAAGTAATGAAAATAGTATAACATATAAATTAAAAAAATTGACACATAAATTTTTACCATAATAATGCTTGAAAATGTTTATTCTTGGCATTATTATCTTACTTGGTCTGTTTGTTGTTTCACTAACTTGAAATATATAATAAAACCTATATTGTCTTTCAAACACTAAATAAATCATAAAAAAATCCTTATTTCATGCCTATTCATCCCTAATAAACCTACATGTATATTTCAAACATTTTATAGTGGTATATGTCCTTATAGGATAGGAAAATACTAGTCATACATGGCCACACTGTGGCCTTATCCCCTAGCATGGCCTGTCTTCCATAGTCCAATGGTCACTTTTGAAAATTAATACATTTCACAATATCTCTCATGCATATTTTTTAAATTTTGTTAGTGATAATATTTTAAATATCACCATATTTAATCACATCAATTTATTTAATTGAAATGAAATGAAAAGCTAATTTTGAATTAGCACACACTTAGCAAAGGAGAACTATTTATTCTAATTTCAATTCTTATACTTTCTAGCACTATTAAGCCAAGTCTAAATATATATTATTTTAGGTCAATGTAATTTATTATCAATTATTTCAAATAATCTACTAGCTACTTGCATATAGTTTCTTGATCACAAATCACACAATCACCCTAACAAGGAGAACTACACTGTCTTGAGGTCTACTTGGGATATGTAGGTAACATTCAGATTATGTAGGGTTTTCTAAGGGTAGGTTATCCATTCCCACTACCTTGTTTCCCCCTTTTTTATGTGAGTTTTATCTAGTTCATATTCAATGCTAGAGTTTGTAATTTATAGGTCTTTGATACATCTATTCAGATCTTGTACAAAATCAAAAAACCCTTGAAAATAGTCAAATAGACCCAAATATAAAATTTAGATGAATATCAATTATGACATGGTCTAAATAAGTAGACAAGGACATAGTGAGGCCTTATCAACTTCATATGACCTTATCCCAAAATATCTTATAATTATTTTTTTAGATGTGATACAATTCACATGTCTTTAAAAAACATTTATAGCCACTCTTAGCCTGTATAGTCATCACAAATTTTGTTTTAGGGAGGGTTTCTATGTTCTTAGGATCATTTATTATTTTTAACAAGTTTCTAATTCTAATTTTTGTACCATATTGCATTTCATTATTAGTGCTTTATATTTCTAATTTTCAATTTTAATAGTTTAATATCAATTAATTTAAATTCATTCAATTCAAATTATATAATAGAAATTCTAGTGAGCCCATTATTTTTAGAACATTGTTTGTTGTTTATTTGATTTTTGTTGTAGGATTTTAGTATTTTTTTGTAATTTCCTTAAATCATTTAATCTGATTTAATTAAATGACTCGAATTAAGTGAATTAAACTATTAAAAATATGAAATGAAGTATAACACAATAAACATTGTAAACTACAATAAAAATGTAGAATTTATATAAATTATAAACTTGATAAAAATATTAATTTGGACAATAATTAGAGATTCTCCCTTAAAATTGAAATATATATGACTACACAGGTTGACTAAAAGTGAAAACTATCTAAATATACATACAAAAATAATTGTATTATGAAATAATAATATTTGTTTTTGGTGAAACAAGTCTATACAAGGTAGACAACAACACACTATGGCCTTATCTCTTGACTGCAACTATATCCTAGTTTATTATATTACTTATTTTGCAATCTAGGGTTGTGTGACTACTTGTAAGGGTTGACTATAAATTTTGTGTGTTGATATGTTGTTTGGAAGACCTGAAAAATAGAAAACCCTAGTTATGCACATACACTAGACATAAATTACATAAAACAAGATGACAAATGGGTTAATGGGAATGGTAGAGATGGAATTAGAAACCCATTATGACTTAGTACTGCCTACATATCCCAAATGGGCCTCAAGATGATTTAATTCTCCCTTATAGAGTGCTTGTGTGGTCTATTATTTTTCATCTTGAAGAATATAACTAGACGATCTGATTGAAGTAATTTATAAATTGATGCCCTTGACCTATAAAAAATAAATTTTTAATTTGACCTTTGATTATTTATATGACTAAAATTAAGAATAGGAACAAATAGTGTTCTTTTTCTCTTTCAATGCAAATTAATTATTTGATATGTGCTAGCTATATTTGAAGAAGCCTTGATGTGTTTATATAAAGGAACATTTGAAAGAAAAAACACTAATCAACCTTATAAAAATACATGGTAAGGTTAATATTAAATGGATATAATTTTAAAAGTTACCTTTGGAGTGCTAGGATAATGTCACACTAGTTGGATAGGGCCACAATACATGGTAAGGTTAATAGCAAAGATTGTTGGGAAATGCTCATTAGAGGTTTGTGAGATGAATATGAACAAATGTGATATAAATAAGGATGCATGTATGATTTATTTATTGTTAAAATGATATATAAATATTCCATATAGATTATAAGATATGGAAATGAAGAATAGGCCAAGTAGGGGTATGGATGTCAAGAATGCATTGTCAAGCACTTAATTTTTAATTTTGAGTGTCTACATTTTCCCCTACATTATTTTAGTGATGCAATGAAGTGAAATGAATCGAGTAAAGTAAATTTAAACCTAAGTGTGCACAAAAAACATTTCCTCTTCATGAAAATTTCAATCATACATGATGATTTAATTCATAGCCTATAATAATGCCACTAAAATTAGTTATTTACCATCTTTAAAAACTAAAAATTTGAATCTTAGATTTTGAAATTTGAAAAGATAACAAATAAATTATACACTTATAAAATATGGCCTAAAATTTAATTGTAAATTTTAAATGGATATATGGTTTCCACTTGTTGAGGCATCAAAAAAATTATGGGACCTATGGTAAATTTAGAGTGATCAAGTCTCAATTTTAAAACCTTTGAATGCACTAGAGTTGGAAATATTATATGCTCCAATTCTCATTTGACTATATAGAATATTATGTAAAATGTTTAAAGTTGGGAAATCACTAGCATTGGCTCATTACATCTTTAAAAAGTGAAACCATAGATGTTGAGTGTCATTAGACTCAAATGTGGCCCAATTACAACATGAATATAAATCACACTAATGTAGACATATCTAGATTTTATTTAAAAGTTCACAACTTGAAACATGAAACTTGAAACTTTTAACTTTTAAAATTTTGATAATGTCATATTAGAAACATGGAAATGAAAATTATCACTCCTGATGTATTTTTAATGTATTCATATTGAGTAATTTTAAACTTTTGAAATGTTTGACACTTGTAACTTGAAAGTTTTTGTGCACATGTCCATGAATATGCACCAAGTATATGTAAACTTTGAATCAATTATATCCTTGAAATTTGTATAATATCATAATCATGAAATTTTATCATGAGGGATTACATTATTAATATAACCCCATTTTTATGGGCCCCTTTTTAAATGAGAGATGTAGCGTTCGAGTTTCTTATCTCAAAAGAGAATTGTTAATAAAAAAATGGAAAAATGTTATTATTTGTATATTTGAATTTGTATTTGCATCATAATCTAATATGTAACACTAAATTATATTTTTGAAATACATAGATAAATAAAGAATTGCATAACATGTTTAATATGTTCTTGATATAGATCATGTGGCACTATAGTATATGTAATAAGTAGTATCATTACATAATATAAATATTCCATCATAGTAACAAATAAAATGCAAAAGTAATGTCATAAAATTTATATAGAATAGAAAATGTAAAGAATTAATTACACATATAAGGTAAAAATGAAGTTCACATACACACAAGGACAAGGGCCCACAAATAAATGATAATATTATAATGCCAACAAGAATATGTAAATGTTTCACAAATAAAGTAGTGAGCCACATACAATGAGAAAACAAATTCTAAGTTTTCATACAATAGAATATAAAAATAAGAATAATAAACATTATAGTGTACATCCATCATAAGGATTCATGTCATTGTTATAAAATAGCATATTTAATTGACAAAATTTAAAAATATGGGTGATTTAACTAGACATTTTTATGATATATAGATCATCAATGTAAAGAATGTTGTGGCTAGATATAACCTATTAAATTGTCCACTATGAATGAAGAGATGCCCCCATATTAGCAAGGTTTTTGGGTAATGAGGGAATCCCAACATCAAGAAACATGCTACATTATGTATTGTATCACACTCACATACATCATGAAATATCATTGTGTATTTGAAATATAAATGAAATACGAATCTACTAAATATGAAATAAACAAATGATATAAATAAGATGGAAACATTTGTAAAATGCTTTTAGGCCCTCATTAGGATTTATTTTATTTTTATTTTTTTACTTTTTTAATATTTTAATTTTTTTCCATATTAAAATTTTGTGATTTTTTTTACATATTTGATTATTTTTGTATTTTTAAATATTTGTATTTTTAAATATTTATATTTGAGATTAAAATATTTGTATAAATGATAAGAAGAAAGGTTTTTAAAATAGAATCAATGGGAGGGATTCAAATAATTTTCAAGAAAGTGCTAGAGAATAGTGTAATCAATAAGGGAAGGGAAAAAATATTCCCCCAATGTATTTAGAAATAAATCATAACCATTGTAGCATAAATGATAATCATAATTATGTGTGATTATTTAAAAAATGAGATAGATTGATCATGTTATTACAAATGAAAGCCTTAACATGTATATATGTGCAATAATGAGTAAGGGATTTTTCCATAAAAAATAGTATTGAAAGTGATGAAAGATAACTATTTTGGATTTTTCCAATTTATCTATAAAGCAAGAGGCTAAGTGACCAAAGTGAAGATAAATCCAAGGGATAAAATAATGCTAGGGAACTTGGGAGAGAAGAATAAGCAAGGATGTGAAAGAAAAAAAGATATGTGCAATAAAAATTATGCAAGTAATTTAACCGATTATATCTATAATGGGAGGCATGTGTCTATACTCAAATTATTGATATGAAAGAATGACTTCCTATTAAATGGAAGAGATAATTGTCAATTCCTCTAAATTTGAATAATAATCATATGTTATAATATACCCCTATGAATTAGTATTCATATGTCCATGCAAACCTATATCCTTAAGTGTAGAAGTAATAAATTATCCATAATGTGGAGCATTTTGAATAACCTATGATGTTATAAAAGGTGAAGACCCATTTTTGTAAACCACTTTTTACTTATGATAATGTACCATAAATTGATTATTCCCATGTGCCATTGTATTAGGCTCATATTCTAATGTTAAAATATGATTTTATGTGACTGTATCATTGTCATGAATAGGTATAGAAACTAATTTTGGAGTATGCCTTTGTGTATGTGAATCATGATCTTAAATAATTATATGGACCACTTTTTAACATGTCATTCAAAAATCATACCAAATAACTATTTTTTAGGAGGATTGAATGCCAATATTTCTAAATGATGTTCATATTGTATTCATAAAATTTTGATGAATTGATTGTCATGAATGTATTTAAGAAACTTACACATTGTAGAAGGTACTGCTATAAGATTTCATATCCAGTGGTGCCCTAACAACATATCAATGACACATGTGCTTGGTAGGATTAAAAATGGGTGTATAAATATGTGTGAACACACTTTTAATGGTAGCATAATGTTTCAAATGGTATTTTAGGTATATCCATACAATGATTTTATAACTATAGAAATATGTTGTAAATATTTCTCTAAATATCTAAGGGAATAAATTAATAACATGGTGCATGCATTTTCACTTGATCCATTATATATCATAACACTATGTGTGGGTTTATTTTTAACATATACTATAATGAAGAGTCCATGTATAAATGAATCATCATATACAACTTAAATTTCATCAAATGTAATCATAGGATGAGATGCTTCATTTATAATAATTATTCCAATGATACTATCAAGTGGATGACCATATGTAAAAGGAGGAGGACGAGAATTATATGCATGGCTTATTTTATAATTATCCTTGTTACTTGATTCATTATTAGTAAAATGGTCCTTTTAATTTTTATTTATTTATATTGTCATTTACCTATGGCTTAGCCTCTTCACTAGGTGAACTAATATCCATAATGTGTCAATAAATAATATGTTTAATCTTATGATTGAGATTGAAACACATGTTTGTAGAGTGGTCAATACATCTATGGTAGTAAAAATATTCATTACCATATATTTTTTAATATATTTTTGTCTATACATGTCAAATTCCATTGGTGGAGAAAGAGTTATAATATTTCATTAGAGTAGCATTTGAAACAATACATTAGGAGGTGATGATAACATTGATAATTTCCTATTTGGTGGGGCTTGTAATTAAAAATTTTATGTTGGTTATGAGTTAACATTAATTATTATATTAGCTTCATTATTACTTTAATTTTTTTTCATAATTTGGATTTATTTTAAAATTTTCATTTGAAGTAGAAGGAGCACTTGAAGCATACACAAGCTTGTTCAAACTAAGCAACTTGATCTCATGGTCTTTAACTTTATGGCATAACTCATCAAAATATTTGATTTTTTTAGACATAATTACCTCTTAAAGTGGAAATATAAAACATTGATTAAATATATCATGGAGCTCATTATCAGCCATTTACTTTGTCATTTTGTCTATCATAGTCATGTATCTTATCACATAGTCACTGATTGTTTCATTATATCCTTATTTATATTTTTAATTTAAGTATATGATAAATATTCACCAATATTTATGAAAAAGTGTTTTAAATTTTTATTTTCCAAAGGATTGAAATATTTTATTGATTGAAGAGTAATATCATGGAACAATCTAAGATCACAATCTTTAAGACTTCTTGGAAATATTTTTTTAAATAAGTTATCATTATGAACATAATCTAGTAAATCTACATGGAAGGTATGAAAATATTATTAAAGATCACATTTTTATTTATAGAGAGGAATATTAGGGGACAAAAAGGAAATATGTAATGGATAAGATGTAATTTTGGGTGACAAGGGGTTATGTAAGAAGAAACAAGGGTCCATATGCAGCTAACTTGAGAGATAGTTTACTCAAGATGAGATATCTAAGCTTATAATGCAAGAACTATTTTATCAACAACATCATTTTTAGAGGTAATTGGAGGAGTATAAATAAGAATGGATGCAATAGCATAAGTATAAATATTTGGATTAGTAGATTTGATAATACAATAATGCAATTATTGTGGTATATATGTGGCTAGTTTATATTGATTCTCATATTTTGATGCAAAAAGTACACTTTTGAATCTCATTTCCCTCATGGGAGTTCGCTTGAAGACCTTGATGAAATTTAAATAATTATTTCACTTGATATTGATTTAATACACTAATATCATTTGCATTAATATGGGTTCCATGTAAATTATGTGCATCATAGCCCTCTTCATTGCTTTCATGATCAGTTACAAAGTGAACCTCATTTATAAGAGACCAATAAATTTGAATATTTGTATTATTAGTCTAAGAAAAAAAATCATTTTTTTCCATTGCAACAGACACCAAAGGAAGATGCATATGTGAGATATAAATAGCACTTAATCTATAAGTGTGGCATATATTAATACAATAAAACATAAATTAAGCAATGTTAATGATTATAAATACAATAACAATAAAAATCATGGTATAAGGGTGATCTAGGTAAGGGATTGAATAAGTTTTAAACTCTCAAATATACTTGCTCATTCATTGATTACTATTGACCCAATGTATCATAACATTAACTGTAGATGTAGAATCATTTTTATAACCCACTAACCTTATTTTCAAGGGTACGATGAAAGTATCTTTCCTAGGTTATACACTAATTTTAGTTGCAACATAAATTAGATGGATAAAGGAGACATATTATTGGTATAAATAAGGGACCCTAGGAATTATCAATATACCATGAGGTACATGAAAAATAAAATTATTTTCTAGTGTTTTACAATGAATATGATTATTTGGGTAAACCCCTAAATCCATGACTTATATAAATAGATACCACATAGAACTTCACGATAGTTACAAACTATTTTGAAATTTACCAAAGTAAAACATATAAAAAAAATTAAAATAAAATGGAAAATAAATGAAAATAAAAGGCACAATATTTTATTATAAAGGTGAGAGTAAATTTCAAGCTGAGGTCAAAAGAAATAGCTTCAGTGTCACATTTTTACCGAGGTGAAAAGATGAAATTCCTTAATGTCAGATTAAATCCAAGGTTAAAGAATACAAATTTTTATGTTATGTATTTTTATCCAAGGTTTAAAGATATTTTATTTTAGTGTTATGATTTTTTTTTAAATTAATGAAACCCTAGGACAAAAATCAAATCAATAGTAAGCAAACAATGTTCTAAAAATAGTGGCTTCGCAAGAATATTTAATCTATTTTAATTAGATGAATATAATTAAGTATATTAAAATATTTAAAATATTTAATGAATTATAATATAATAAATATAATAAACTAAATTAAAAATAGAATTTATAAAAAAAAAATTCTAAAAATAATAAATTGGAATAAGGTTAGAGAGTGCCCATAAAAATAGAAATAAATTTGACTGTGTAGGATGACTATAAGTGAAAATTATTAAAAAAACACATAGGTGAATATTTGTATTAGGAAATATAAATTTACAATTTACTGGGACAAGTCCATAGGAGGAAAACAATAACACATTGTAGCCATTTCTACTAACTAAAACAACATCGTAATTGATTATGTTCTTAATTAATCAATCTAGGTTTGTAGACTAATGGTTAAATGTTGAGATATGTGTGTTTATATGTCATGAAAAATACCTAAAAAATATAAAACTATAGACCTAACCATGAAATTAAAATAAATTATATAATTTTTGTAACCAACACATCCCTTTTCACATAAGAAAAGAGGACCTATGCATCACAAAAATTAGAAAATTCTCGGGCCTCTATCGAATCCAGTCCAATCATAGAGATTTATCATAATATTGATGGTATACATTTCATTAAAATATAATAATATTTAATATCTATTAATTTTTAAAATAATTATCTCCCTTTCATTCTTTTATTATTTTTGTAATTAGTTTATTTTGAGTGCTAATTATTTCATGTAAAAAAATAGTGGGAAAACTATTCCTAGAGTTTTAGTCTCAGAGTCCAAAATGGAATTTTCAAAAAATAATTTTGGTTGATAGATAGGTGTTTATTTTCATGAAAAATATTTTAAATGACTTTGAATTTTTAAAATTTTGAAATTGTCATGGTGTTATAACTATTATATCCATCGGAGCCTGAACCAATGAGGAGACACCACATGTTCTCTACTAGTTTCATGGTGTTAGAATTGTCAGATCTTTAGGATACAAAAAAAATGAGGATATGCCACATTTTTTTATATTAGTCACATCATGTCAAAATTATCATATCCCTATGAACCTAATCCAATGATGAAGTGCCACTTTTTTCCTATTAGTCTTACAGAGTAAGAGCTGTCAGAACCCTAAGAGCCTAAACCAATGAGGATATGACACATAGTTTTCTAGAATTGTAGTGTTAGATATGTTATAAACTCATAAGTGTAATACAATTAATAAGTTACACATATTTCCTATCATTCCTATGGTGTTATATTTTTCATATCCTCATGAGCCAAAATAAATTAGGATATGACACATGTTTTTTCTAGTCCCACAACATTAGAGATGTAAGAGCTATGGGAGGCCTAAGAGATTAGGAAAGAGACACATGTAATTTTATAAACTTAGGTGGTACAAGTTCACGTAATTCCCTAATAAATTTATAACATAGTATCAATCAGGACTCTTGATCTAATGATAAAATTCCATGTGTACATAGCACATATAGGCTCATAACTTAAGTACACATAGCTCTCAAAAGTTATGCAAAGTAAACCCTAATTTTTAATAATATTTTATTTATAATATACTTATTATATAAATTAATATGAACACAAAGTTTATATTTAGGAATTAAAAAAGCATAGGATCATTTTATATAAGTGATTGAAGCCAACAATTAGCATAAAGTGTAAAAAATAACATTGTTTAGAGATGAAAATAAAGATTACTTATTATACATTCTATACTAATTTCTCTTATTATTTTTTAAATGGGTGAAAAAATATTTAAATAGATTATGTTTTATAAAAATTAAAGTTACACAATCATTTTAACAAGAGTCTCAACTGACGATTCAACCAACTTCATTATATTTATGTAATTTATGGTGTTCCCATTAGTTTTACACTTGAAGATGAAGATGGAAATCCTTATTTATATCAAAACAACTATTAGGGGTCATTTAAATTGGATCCATTTATTTAAAAATAATACCCAAAAATAAAAGTATTTAACTATAAGCTAAGGAGTTATTGAAGATACAAAAAGATTAAATAATTGGTGAAAGTGCCTCTCATTCAGTAAGAACAATCTCAATTTATAGTAGAGGTGAAGAAGATAAGATGTTAGTAGAGAAGTAGAAAGAATATATGTGATTATTATATACCCCATATTGGGGTATATATTTATTTGTTTCTCATGTCATTCTTACCAAGATACTATCCTTATAGAAGTGCATATACAAGAAGATCAACCATCAATATTGTCTAATTCATATGGATATCTACCTTTAATTTATCCTTTTAAAAATAACTTTCACATCTAGTCTCCATTTTGGTTCTCATTTGACATGTAGGAAAAATATAGTTTATGGGATAATATTTGGTTCAGATCTCAAATTCCCAAAACTCATTACTTTTTCATACCAGATAAATGTAACTTTAGATCTAGTAGGGACAAAGGACCAATAACATGTAAATTATCCATTTTATAATATATTACACATCTAAACTATGTTTTGTGTCTCATTTAATTTTTTAGAAATATATTTTCCTAAGGTTCATATTTTCTTCAGACATTAGGGAACCAAACTTCATAATTTTTACATAAATTTTTACCAAAGATATAGAAATGTCAAGGATGGAGGGCCAGAACTTACAAGGGCATCTGAATGGACCTCATATCCACATCATATGTGTGCATTATAGATACATATAGATGGAATTAATGTCTGCATTAGAAGACTCTATGTGCCAAGGATGTCTGGATAGACCTCACGTCTATGACTAAAGTGCACACACACCATGTAAATATAGATAAACCTCATGTCTATGTCAAACACACACATGATATAGATCCATCCAAACAAACCTCAAGGACACATAGGGTGTGAAAATTAAATTCAACATCTTATTTTGGCCATAACATTTGCATCTGGACTCCGCTTTAGCTCTCATTTGAAGTATTATAAAGGTATTGAAATGGTTTATCTAATAATGTTAGATGTTTGATATTTTGATCAAAATTTTAGTTTTAAAATAAATAGGTATAAATGTTTTATTAATAGTACATCATAATTAGTCCAATGTTAATTCTCTATTTGAAAATATCTTCTACATCAAAATATATTTAAGACCCCATTTGAAGCATTGTAAAGGTATTGAAATAAGAAATATAATTAAGTAAATTAATTGATCCTCAAATATTTTTTCATGGATCCAATTCCCATATTAACCTTTACATAACTTGGTTTCATATGTTATCCTAGAAACATACATTTTATAGACTCTATCACCCAAGGACAAAGGTCAGTGGACCCACTTAGTGATTCATTTGAGTCACTATGGAAAAATAAATGTAAAATACAATATGATAAAAATGAACATATGAAAGGTCAAAGTGAGAATACAAAAGGTCATTTCATCCTCTTATGTGTTATAAATAGGATAAATTAAAATTGTAAAGGGTTTATTATTTCTTTCAAGCTCTCGATGAAGAGCTAGCTAAAACTTTGTGTGAGCTACACAATTTTCTATATTTGTTCAATCGAATGCAATAAAGAAGGTGATATCGATATTTGGATTCATGGGTTTTGATATTATTTCTTTTTAAATTATATACGTATTTTTATAGATAGAGTACATTAAAATTATATAGTTTTATTGGTTGAGTTCAACTCATGGTGTTTCTAGACTTTGTGTTTGAAACTTTGTATATGGATCTGAACCAAGTGTATCTAATTTGAGTTTTTAGGAGACTTTATGCTTATAATCAATCATTTTGTATTCATTACATTGTGTTGTTTTTTTATGGCATTCCATAATAACATGGAACCCTTTTTTTGGCCTTCAAAACTTGGTTCTACTTTTACAAGTTATTTTTCAAGTCTTTTGGGTGCAAAGTGTTGTCTCCATTTTTTACCACTAGGCAATTTTAAAAAATATTTTTCACACCATAAAATTAATTCTATTCTCATGATATTTTACATAATGATTGAAAAAAGAGGGAATAATGTAAGGGTGAACAAATTCTGATTTAAAAAGAGTCCTTAAGATGTTGTGATCTAGAATTTAATATTGGCTTTGTTGTTCTAATCTTGTTCAAACTGAAAATATTTAGTATGTATACTTAGTATAAAAAGGGTGTGTGGTTAGGACATATTTTATTTAAATATTTTAATTTACATGGATCTAATAATTTTTGGTCTATCTTTGTACATGTTTTGAGGTACATTATAGTTTATTTATTAGACCATTTAACCTTAGATTTGTATATATAATTTGACTATTTAAGAGTTTGTGCATCTTTTTTAAGATAATTGGGTTCAATCATGTTTTATTTAGAGTTAAATGGACTAAAGGTATGTATGAATTCAGTTCCTACCTTATTTGTTTCATTCAAATTGGACTTTATTGATTGTAATTTTGAGTAGGTGGGACTGTTTTATCCTTTGGATTTATCTCTATTCGATCCCATTTATATTCCCATTCAAATGAAAATGGCTAAGGATATTCATTATTTCACCTTTAGACTTATTATATTTTAGTTCCTTGGGGCTAAATCAACTTCAAATTTGGTAATTTTCTTATCTTTATTTTTTTTATCTCATTTCCTATTGCTTTTGTTTTGGTTAGAACTTATTCATTTTCTAGGCAACATTCATATTTGAATTCTAGTGGCTATTATCTTATTTTTAGACTAATGGTAACTTCTTCATCCATGAGTTCCCAAGAAAATCCATATCTACTAAGTGTTGATCACTTGATTACCCATAACATTCAGGATAGTCATTTTTTATTAAGTCATGGAGTTCCAAGGTAATTGATATGAAGACATGTGTTTAAATCTTACTTCACCATTCCCACAGGCCTTTTAATATTTAAAACTAGGATTCTAACCTCCTAAATGCTTGAGATGCTGAAATATGTCATAATCAAGGCTCCTTTATTCATCTTATATTATAGATTTATTTTCCCATACCAATGACCTTGTCAATGCATAAGATCATGCCACCTGGTGTAATATTGCTTCACCACAACCCCAAGACAATCCACATATTTTAAATAAAAAACCAAGCTCCTAAATTCTTGGGATTGTGACACATGGCATAATGTTATCTCAACACTCCTTGGGGATGGTATTTATATTTCCAATCATTTGGTGAGGCCCTGAATACATGATATCTTAACATGTGTCAAGATCTCACCTCACCAAGACCATAAGAATAATCAATTCTAGTTGGGACACCAATCAAGCCTTGAATGAGTGAATGGTTATTATGTGGCATGAACCTACCAATTGGAGGACATAATGTCACCCATGTGAATGATTCATGATCTTAAATTTAATGGTGGTCTTTCCATTCAAAACCTTCATGATTCAAAATGGGCTCTATTTTTTATAAGTCATTTAACCATTTTTTTAGGGTCCCTTTCCTATGAATTTTTATTGGTAGTTTGGTCTGGTTCTACTTTTCTTTTTAGGTTAATTGGTTAAGTACTTACCATATTTCATCTTAATGTTTGACCACTTCTAATAATTATGAACTAAATTTATAATGGGGCTATTCACTTGAGTAGTTCATTCCCTAGTTTTAGCCCATTTTCATTTTATTTTGAATCAAAATGGCTAATCATTCATATGGTTTATCTTTAAACTTAGTCATTTATGTAAGAAATGGATAGTTTGGTTTTAAATTTACCATATGGGGTAGTTGCTATTTTTTTAAATCTTACTAAGTGTGGTATATTTTTTATTCTTTTTGATGAAATTAACTAGGGGCTTGTATTGTTTTATTTATTTAATTTAGTTTATCTTCATGAAATGGATCAATCTGGATTCAATTTTAATTAAGGACCTATTTATTTTTGCTAAGTATATTTGTTTTTTGCATGCATTTATGGGTTATTTACTTAACCAATTTGATTTGAAAATTCAAAGGTCTAATGACTATTTCTTTCCTTCAAGCCCAAAAATGATTTAGATGCTACAACTTATCACTTGCTTGTTTTTTCTAGCCTTCTCATGACTTAGTTAATTTTTGAGGACTCACGAGCTCTTGGAAAATTGAGATTTTGTAAAGTGGAATGATATTGCTTGATCACTTCCCCATTTGGTCCATGTATGTTTAAATTCATGTGAGGTCATGAGTATATGGGATAGTGATAGGTGTCAAAATGTCGCTACTCTTCTATAGAGTTCCTAGATAAAGAGTCCATCCAAGGATCCTCTAGATGTTTAGGATGTTTTCATGTGGTGTAATCCTATTTCCTCAATTACTAGGATTGTTGGTATATAGAATGTAGGCAATTTAATTAGGGTGAATAAGATGATGTCGCATGTTGGTATCCAACCATCACAATATTGGGATGATTATAATAGTTAGACAAAGATGAGATCAAGTGAGTAGATGATATGGGGACTTCTATCAAGATCTAAGGCTTTGAGATGTTTAGGTTTTGTTGAAAATTAAATCATGACCAATAGACTTTAGGTGAGTGAGATCATGAAACTTTTCAAGATATCATTATACCTTGGGTAAGGAAAATTCAAAGGACTTAGGATCCTAAACCAAGATGCAAATGAGTGAAGTTTCACCAAGTAACATAGTCACAAAACATAAAATACATGTTGGCATTCCTATACAAATATAAGTGGCCATGTGTCATAGCCTTCCTAAGATAGATGATTGGACCTCGATGAAAGGATTTAGGCTTGAATTTGATGGATGTATTAGCCTATCAAAGTTGTCAATGCCTAGAAATTAGACCATGGGTCCAATATGATTAGCATGATCAAGTTATGATTCATATATTGTAGTGAGAATATTATGGGATCTAGAATTCCAAGTAAATTAGGTAGTGACATTAACTAGTTATTGGTGTGTACTTTGGGACCAAGAAAAGGTTATAAAACACAAATTATTCCTTAGTAAGGTGTTATCTTTTACTATGCATAATGTGGCCAAATAGAGATACTAAAAATTATCCTAATGAATTTCCATTTCATAGGTTTCAAGTGATATTCATTCATCATGAAGCATGACACTTTGATTATGATTGGATTGGGACTTGAGTTAGTCTTAGGTGAGCTATCCCAACCACCTATTTATGGGTTGATCTTTGCATTAATTAGAAAAAAAATTGTATAGGACTAATTATTCATTATAAGAGATGATGTTTCATTTATATTTAGGGGCTAGAATATAAGAAATAGGTGCCTTTTTCATTTTATTTTTTCTTTTACTTTATATGTTAGTTTCTTTTCATGTGAGCTATGTTGTTCTAAGACATTTATGTAATTTTAAATAAAAAGTGTGAATCCCAAATGTTGTTCCTTTTATGTAATATCTCAAAATTGAAAGGATATGAGGCTAATGTTCATTATTTATGCATTTATATGGTGGTCTTGTTCCACTTTCCTCATATTAAAGTTTTCCTTAGACCTTAGCACCATCTTTTTTAATGAGTGTGTAAATGTTGGTAAGATAGAATACTTTTTTAATGGGATTTATCTAATCTAATAAACCATATTTATCTACATTATAATGTAGGCTCATTTATCTTTCTATCTACCCTTCATATTTTTATATTTTTTTTATAACCTATTAGTTTAGTTTTAGAGTATCTTAATCTGAAATCAAGGAATGCAAATTTCATCTTGATTTCATATTCCTCGCTTGTCTCTTTTAAAAAATTGTTGAGTTTAGTATGTTAAAGATAAGTTTTTCTTAGTGAGTAATTCATTGAGAAATTTTAATGAGCTAAATCTTTCCTTGTTTAATTTTTTTATGTATATCAAATAATATTTTAGATAGGCCCCTTGTATGAACAACTTGCATTAGCCAATTGAAGTGTCTAGTTCACATTAACATGGTAGACAAAGACCTTGGGGAAGAATTTTTTGATCTTGCTTATTTTAAAGGGAGGTGTAAGGTGGGGAAATCCTCAATAGTTGATCCTTTCCTATCTTTTCCTCCTAGATTTGGTGTGTTATTATAAAGATACCATTAAGATATTGGTGCTAGAAGGAGGTCTAGAATGAAGTATTATTTGATATTCATGTTTGACTATCTTTAAAATTTCATATAATTTTATCAGATAGGAATGTTCTAGGTTTATAAAATTAGGAAATAAGTTTGCACAAGGTCAAACCCTATTAATGGTAACTTTGATCTATTTAAACTCTCAAGACATAAAAAAAACTAGGACTAATAATGGGAAGTCTAATTTTATACAAATTTGTTCAACTAGTAACTCTCCTACATTTAGTTTCCCTTTCATTACCCCTTTCCTCTCCATAAAAATCAAAAAATGGCGCATATTGCATGGTTATGAGAAGGTAATTTTCCTATGAACAATCCAAGACTTGTCCATCACTTGCCCAAAAACCCCAAGAAGTTCTAATTGAGATATGTTTATGGTTGGGTAAGGATAGTAAAAGAACTTATCTAGACCTTTAAATATGCCTTGATCATAACTCAAGTTTAGCACAAACATTTCACTTGCATATTGTTCCCTTACACCATAATGAGTCAATGTATGGTTGTTATTTATGTATCTCATATAGATCCATCATCTCTTAGGCTAACATTGATAGTGTGTTCATTAACCACCTTAGGATACTTATAGACCTAACCATATTGTATCATTAGTTTGTAGATGACCAAAGAGAACCCAACAAGCCCATGAATATTTTAAATAGTTAGTTCTAAAAGACATATAAAAAGATGAAATATCGATACATGCATAATGAGATTTCTAGTATACAAACATACTTGAGGGCCTTAAACCCTATGAATGTTATTTTCCTTAGGAGGACCCTGAAATCTCTTAAATATTTATCCTTGGCCTAAAATGAAAGAATTAGTATTAAATAATAGATGATACTTCAAGGATATTGTGTTGTATCCTTACCCATATTAAGATAACTTGGTGCCTATAACCAAATTCTTATTATTAATCAAGCTCTTATGTATGACACCCATTTACTGAACCCAATCCTAGGATCTCTATATTCAAGTCTAAATTCAATCTATAATATAATGACATTTAACCATATGCCTAAAAATCAACCTTATGATCCTCTAAATCATGTATTTTCATAGCTTACGAGTCAACAAATTATTCTAGTTGCCTATAATAACACTAATACCACACCTAGTTCAAGTGGTTATGATGCCCCTAATAATAACTAGTCAACTATCCCTTTTTTTAGAATAATCAGATGCCTACTAGAAGTAAACATAAACTAGTGCATCTTATTATCCTTATGGTTTTAAATTCTATTATGTCGATGGCTAACCCATAACCTCATTCAAGAAGTAGCCAAAGTGACATTATGAACCTTGAGGTAACTAATTTATAATAGATGGTCTAGAGATTGACCAATGATATGGTCAACTTGCATAGGTAGGTGTAAAAACATAGACTAAAATGAAAATAACCCACATCAAAATATAAAATACAACTTTAATAGGAATAACAAGTAGTGGAACACTAGGACTAATAACAAAAATGTGCCTAATCCCCTTGACAACATTAATCAAAGCAATAATAATGCATCTAACTTAGTAAACATGGTATTCCTAGCCTTACCTAGGTGATGTAGACTAAATAACCCAATAGATCATGCTAAAATAAATTGTGCTTTGTTTGAATTGGCATTAAATATATTCCAAAAGGATATGGGTAACCTTGAAATAGTTACTATACTAAAAAATAGTAAACCAGGCCCAAATGGATACAACTTGAACACTATCATGGTCTTAGAGACCTATAATTCTCAATTTGAAAGTGATAATGAGATTGAAAATAACCTAGATAAGGTCCATGTTTTTAAAATATTTGAAAGGGCAAAGAATTACCATTTGATAAGTAAATTTTAAATTATAGTAGTTATTTCTACTTCTTTGAATAAAACTCAAGCTACACATGATGAGAACTTGAGAAACAACCCTTTCTACCTAAAGGACCTACCACCTAATTTTGTTTTACGAAGAATGATACACCTCCCCAAAATGATAAACCACTAGATAAAAATAAACCAATATATAACATTGTTGAGGACCTCAAGAAAACTAAATCCAACATAAAAATGTTTGAGTTACTTCATATGTCTAACAAAAAGGACTTGTTACTAAAAATATTATTTATTCCCAAAATGAGAGAATATAATAACACGACTTATGCTCATATTTTTCTCTATAAGAAAAAATTTAGAACTCCCCCTTTTTGGTAATAGTTATTATTTTTTTTAAAAATAGACGTATTTATTTGGTGGATTTAGGTACTTCAAGGAATGTGATGCCTTACACCATTTACCAAAAGATTGGACTAAAACCTACCAAATATACTATAAATTTAGTTCAGTCAGATAAGTTAGAGGTCAAGGTGGTTGGTGATCATAACCACATTTACATGAAATTAGATTCTAATCCTACATTCAAATAGCTCATTTAAATCCATGTGGTGGATATACTTGAGGCATATGGGATTATTCCCATCTGATATTGGTCCAAGACACTCGATGGGTATATTGCCACTAATTTTTCCCACATGTGGCTTATATTGTGAGGTACACCCAATCAGATCAAGATTGAGAGAGAGCCAAAATTGTCTCACATGATTATAGAGTATAATAATACCAATGAGATCCTATATAAATATTATATACTAAGGGATTATGCACTCAAGAAATAAATATAAGCTTGTGCGGGATTCTCCTTTAACATGCTAACTACATGAGAAAAATGTAAATTTAAATAATTAGATTAGTTGGATGAGGAACATATCCTTTGCACACCATAATTAATTTTAGTTGACATTATTACATTAGCACATGGGAATGTCAAGAAAGGTTATCCATGTGAAAATAGGGGGTGCAAAGGATTAAAGGCTACATATGTTTCCATTTTGAATAGTTACGCACCTATGTCTACTAATGAGGATCAGGAAAAATATCATCAATAGCTAAAGAGAAAAGTGTGTAAATGCCAAAATTTTGAGAAGAAAATAAATAAGTGAACATAGTTGTAATACCCACCTTTCAAATCCACTTTTCACAACTAAATATCACATATGGACCCTAAAGTTTGATGGATTCAAATAAAATAGAAGGTATGGTGCTAGAATAAAACTTATTAACCCAAGAATAAGGTCATATTTGGGAGACTTATGACAATAATTTACATGAACTAATAATGTGTCGAAATAATGTGGTTAAGTACAAATCATTAGTGCATGACCTCCAATTCACACTAAGTAAAAAGGTGAAGAACCTAAAATTCCTTGGGGATTTATAACTAGTGATCAAGCAAATTAGAAGTCAATATGATTTTAATTATAAGAATATTTATAGATACTATATTAGAGTGTAGAACCTGATTGAGGAATTCAATGCATGCATCATCTAGACATTACCATGAATGAATAATCATATAGGAGATACATTATAAATATTTGTGAGTACCTTGGAACCCCTTACTAACTCTAGATTGAAGATAATTTTAGTAGAGTTTATCTCTAATCAGTTTTTTCTAGACAATGTTAGAAACATCTAAGTCTTCAATGATGACCAAAATACCATCAAATTCCTCACCAAGGTTAACATATTTTAGTCCTAGAACATTGATGAGGATAATAGGGAGGAGTTTGAACTATAATAAGGAGAGGTAATCAACTTGAAAACTAATAACATACCAAAAAGTATGGTGTCATTGGAGAGGATTTACAACATGGATTATCATGACAATATAGATATATTAGACCTTACCAAATGTGTTCCTCATGAAAAATATAATTTGGGTAATACATGGTAATCAAAACATGTGATTTTAAGCAAAACATGCACCTAAGATGAAAAATAAAGGATTCTATAGGCCTCAAAATAATTTGGAAATAATATTAGATGGAGATATGAGTATTTTAAAGTGTTCAACACTTCCGTCTTCACTCATACCATCCCTCTAAAACCATGTGCAAAATATTATACCAAAGACAAAGGCCAATAAATCCACTACCAAAACCTTTGATACTAAAATAGGTGTGACCACTGATGTCAACAAGGATCATCTATCATATTAGGCACTCCACCTCTATGACTAATTTGGTACTATTCCAAAATAAAAATAGATAAATTTAACTCTACGTAAGATTTATAAATATAAACAAATCATTAGATAAGGCTAGTTAAATATTACCTTCACTAAATGAAGTTTTGAAGATATTAAATGGATCCTAGATGATGCCATTCTTAGATGGGTAATTGAGATATAATCAAATTTTATTCAATTATGACTACATAATCAATACATCATTCATAACTAATTGGGGCATGTTTGCATACTTAAGGATTCCATTCAGCTTGATGAATGTGGGTACCACTTTCTAACATGCCATGGACATTATAATCAAGGGACTTATTGTCAAATGAATTATCACCTACATGGATAACCCACCTATCTTCTCTAACAACCAAGTTGACTACATTAAGGCCCTAAGGATGGCTTTGTAAATATGTAGAGAGTATGGTATTTATTTGAACACAAATAAATGCATATTTAGATTAATTGAAGGAAAGTTTATAGTATACATCATTTTTGAGCAAGGTATTTGTATAGACCTAGAAGAGTTGAAGTGATTTTGAAGATCCCATTCCCTTGTAGCAAGAAAGAGATGAATCATTTTTTGGGTAAGATCGACTTTATGAGTAAGTTCATTTCAATGTTTGCAAAGATAGTTCAACCAATGAACAACATGCTCAATAAGGATAAAAAAATTTAATGTAACCTTGAATCACAAATAGATTTTATTGATATAAAGATATAAATTATGAATACATCCATACTCATAAGTCTATATTATGAACATAAATTATACATCTACTGTATCACTTTAGGATATTCAAGTGTTGCAGTCTTGAATAAGAGATAAGAAATTGGGGATGAGAGACATGTCTCATTTATAAGCTCCCTAATCAAGAATATTAGACTTGAATACTCAAACATTAACAAAAATGCCTTTGTCTTGATTAAAGTTTTCAAAAATTTCAAACACTACATCATGCATAGTAAAGAGTTTGTTGTTGTACTTGACCTAATTGTCAAAGCAATGTTGTTGTAAAATGATCTATTTTAGAATCATGGAAAGTGGATGCCCATACAATATAATTTTGACCTAGAGATATATCTAATGAGTTTTTTTATAGGTTAGGAACTCAACTAAATAGTGGTAGAAGGGGATCTGTATATTATCTTCCAATATTATATTGTACAAAGCATTACTGCTAAAGATTGATACAGGGATATTATTTATTATTTGCTAAATAATGAATTACCTAATCATATAAACTCACCCAAATAAGAGTGCTACATATGAATAACAAAAAATTCATGATAAAATTTAGTAGACTGTATAGGCAAAATCATGAAGGCATATATCTAAGGTGCTTGAATAAAGGAGAATCAACATAGGTGCTTAAAGGTTTTCATGGGAAATATAAAAGTAGACATAGTTCATGGACTGCCAAAACTAACCAAATATGTATAGTAGGCTATTACATTCCACATGTATTAAATTATGCACATGATCACATGATAATATACCACACTTTTCAAATGATAGTTGATAGAGAAATCACTCTATCCATGCTATTGTAGTTGGTTATTGAGGTCCAACCATTTGTAAAATGAGGACTTAATTTCATGGTGGCCATAAATGCCAGTTCATCTTTTGGACATAAGTTTATCCTCACTATAACTGACTACTTAACATTTTAAAATAGAGCCAAATAATTCAATAATTATATAACTAAAGTGGTGATCAACTTCCTTTAGGACCACATTTTCACTAAGTTTGGTATGCCATTCATTCTAGTATGTGACAATGACCCTACATTATCCTCACTATAATTTAATGAGTGGGCCTATGACAATCAGTTAGTCCTTAATTTTTTTCCAATTATTATCCAAAATGTAATGGGTTATCCAATTTAGTAAATAAGAGCTTGTTGGACTTAAAGAATAAGTTATTTAAAAGGAATCCTAAGGACTGGCATAATATTTTAAAATTTCCTTTATGATCTGATAGGACTAGGATTAAGTCTTCTCCTAGTACTTCCTTGTATCACATGGTGCATGTAAAATACCATGTCTTCCCCATAAAACTCAAAATCTCAATGTTGTTATTTATTAAATACTACCTCTAGATCGATAAAAAAATACATGCTTTCCTCTTGAACTTAATTCAATTGGAAGAAAAGTGTGACGCAACCCTACTACACTTTAGTAATAATCAAGGATTTCTCAAACAGTAGTTTGAAAAGTGATCTAAACCAAAGTCCTTTTGAATCCTTAATTTGGTCCTTATTTGGGATAAAGGTAATGAAAAAAGGGTCAACATGGAAAATTTGATGCTCCTTGGGTAAGACTCTTCCAAATTTCTAAAATCCTAGGTGAGAATGCATTCTACCTAAGTTGTCTAACTTGTGAGGATGTTTCATTTCATGTCAATGGATAATTCCTCAAGCATTATTTTTAGTCTTGAACCATCCCAATTCCATCTTGTAGATATATTATTTTATTTTCTTATTTGTTTCACTTATATGTTTTTGTTGTTGTCTTTGGTATGTTTCTTTGTTTTAAAATAAAAATAAAAATTCATCATTGTGCCTATCCCAACTATTATTCCTTGTGGTTACCATATAGATCAATGAAGTATTGATCAATGAAAGGCCTGAAGGCAAGTGTCATAAAGGGAATTCTAGTAAATAAGTACTTTGAGTAGTTTACAACATTAGATTTAGTATTCAATTCAATTCAATTCCAAATTTCTAAAATCCTAGGTGAGAATGCATTCTACCTAAGTTGTCTAACTTGTGAAGATGTTTCATTTCATGTCAATGGATAATTCCTCAAGCATTATTTTTAGGCTTGAACCATCCCAATTCCATCTTGTAGATATATTCTTTTATTTTCTTATTTGTTTCACTTTTATGTTTTTGTTGTTGTCTTTGGTATGTTTCTATGTTTTAAAATAAAAATAAAAATTCATCATTGTGCCTATCCCAACTATTCTTCCTTGTGGTTACCATGTAGATCAATGAAGTATTGATCAATGAAAGGCCTGAAGGCAAGTATCATAAAGGGAATTCTAGTGAATAAGTACTTTGAGTAGTTTACAACATTAGATTTAGTATTCAATTCAATTCAATTCCAAATTTCTAAAATCCTAGGTGAGAATGCATTCTACCTAAGTTGTCTAACTTGTGAGGATGTTTCATTTCATGTCAATGGATAATTCCTCAAGCATTATTTTTAGGCTTGAACCATCCCAATTCCATCTTGTAGATATATTCTTTTATTTTCTTATTTGTTTCACTTATATGTTTTTGTTGTTGTCTTTGGTATGTTTCTATGTTTTAAAATAAAAATAAAAATTCATCATTGTGCCTATCCCAACTATTCTTCCTTGTGGTTACCATGTAGATCAATGAAGTATTGATCAATGAAAGGCCTAAAGGCAAGTGTCATAAAGGGAATTCTAGTGAATAAGTACTTTGAGTAGTTTACAACATTAGATTTAGTATTCAATTCAACTCAATTCCAAAGGCTTTAGCTATTTATGTGTGTTTTAAATCAATTTATGTTTTGGTAAATTTATAGTGGGATATTTAATTCTTGAGTATATTCTCTCCAAACCTTTCAAAAAATGCACTTTAATTATATATGAATTTGCTTGGATGAAATTATTATAGGCATGTTTGGAGAGAGAAAAATCTATAATTATGATTTTCATTTAACATGATGGTCCCCAACCCAAGATGGAGATGCTCAATGAAAGGCATAATAAAAATAAAAGGAAAGAAAATCTATTATTTAAAAACTCAATGTTTTTATGATTCAAGAAACCTTTGTTGGGGCTATGGACAAATGAAATATAGTACAATAAGGATTTATGTGGGACCAAAGGCAAATCCTTTGGTTCTATAGATGCATCACTAGCAGTGGAGCAATGCCAAGGTATTTTTTTACAAGGTATAATTTACTAACTTGATGATCGTAACTGCAACACTATTCCTTGTAAATTTTAGGATGAAAATGAATACACTAGCACACACTCATTAGTGGGATTGTTTGATTTGGGTTCTACAAACTTTCTCCTCTTACATTTGCATGATATGTTTCATGTTGCATGTATTAGCTCAAGCTAAATATTTGGGGTTGTAGGAAGTGTTTATGTCCTAAAAAATAATCAAGAGTATTTTCTAGCAGAGTTTCCATTTGATATTGCTTTCATAACAAACCCTAATTTCATCATAAAATCACGGAACCTATTTCTTATCCTTTGAAACTTGGTTCTGATTTCAAAAAATATTTTTAAAGTGTTTTGGGTGCACAATTTTATTTTCATTTATTACCAATAGAAACTTTACATGTGTGTTTTTTGCATTATCAAATGAATTCCATTTATTATGAAATTTTACATGATGGTTTCCAAATGAGGGAATAATGCAAGAGTGAACAAAATCTGATTTGAAAAGATTCCTTATGATGCTATAATTTGGGCTTTAATCTTGGCTTGTTATTCTAACCAAGCCTAAATTGGACATATTTATGTGTACTTGGTCTAAGAAAGGGTTTGTATTAAGGACTTATTTGATGTAAATATTTGAATTTGCATGAATCTAATAATTCTTGTTCTATCTTGGTACATATTATTAGTTACAATATTATTTCTCTCAGACTATTTTCCCTTAGATTTATACATAGTATCTAATGATATTTGAGTTATTGCATATTTTACTTAAGATAATTGTGTCCAATCCTAATTTATTTTGATTTTAATGGAGAAAAGGTATATACCACTTCAATTATTGACTTAATCATGTAATTTACATTAGAATTCACTAGATTTAATTTTGAGCAAGTGGGAATATTTTATCCTTTAGATTTATATCCATTCAATCCCATTTTTGTGCCTATTCAAATTAAAATGGCTAAGGATCTTCATGATTTCAACTTTGGGCTTAATCACTTTCATTGACTTGAGTCAATATTAGCTTCAAGTTTAGAAAAACATCTATATCTATTCTTTTGATATTGCTACCCATTACTTTTATTTTGCTTAAGACTTAGTCAATTCTCATGTGAATTTCATATTTGAATTCTAATAAATATTATCCTTTTAGAAAACTAATGATTACTTCCTCTCACTTGACTTCTTGGGTAAACATGTCACTTATAAGTGTTACTTACATGCTTCCCCACAACTTTCAGGACTTAGTCATTTTTTGTTAAATCCTAAGTCAGATGAAGACACATGTCCAAATTTCACTTCATCATTTTCCTAGGCATTTCAAATTTCAAAATAGGCTTCTGACCACCCAAAAGCCTAGGATGCTAAAATATATCCTGATTTAGGTTCTCCACTTCATTGTGGGTTATATATCTAATATATCAAGCTAATGACCCTATGGATACACATGATCACACCACATGGTGTAATCCTACTTCTTTGTGGCCCTAGGAAAATACAAATATTTCCTATCAATAGTCAAGCTCTTGAATAAATAAAATCATGACACATGGTAAGATCCTATCTCTTCACTACTAAGAATGGTCCATATGTTTCCAAGTCTTTTGTAAGGGCCTAGATACATGAGATCTTGACATGTGTTAAGATCTCACCTAGCCAAGACTGTAGGGGGAATCAATGCCATTTGGGATAAAAATGAGCACTAATTGAGTAGATGGATGTTGTGTCGTATGAACCTATTGATTATAAGACATGTTGGCATCCACATTAGTGATTTATGATCTTAAGTTTGATGACCGAATTACTTGTCAAAACTATCAAGATTGAAAATGGGCTCTAGTTTTTATAATTCATTTAATTGTCTATTTAGGGTCCCTTTCATGTGAATTTTTATTAATAGTTTGGTTTGGATCTACTTCTTTTTTGTGTTATTTGGTTAAGTAATTACCATGTTTCATCTTAAGATTTGATCAATTTTAGGAATTCTGAGCTAAATTGACTATGTGGTTATTCAGTTTGGTAGTTTTCTCTCTTGGTTTTAGCCCATTTTTGTTCTCTTTTGACTCAAAATTATTAATCATTTATATGGTATATATTTAGACTTAGTCATTTACGTAAGATTAGGTTAATTTGGATTTAAATTTACCATATGGGGTGGTTCTTTTATTTATTATATATGTTTGCGTTTGGTTCATTGCTAATTAGTATAAACTAAATTTACTAGGGGTATGTAATGTTTTATTTATTAAACTTAATCTATCTTCATGAAATGGACCAATCTAGATTCAATTTAAAATTAGAACTCATTTATTTTTACTAAATTTATTTTCCTTTTTCATGATTTTCTATTTTATCTACATATATTTTTTAATTTGAAAATTCAAAGGTCCAATGGCTATTTATTTCTTGAAAGCCTAGAAGGATTGAAATGCTTCCACTTATCACTTTCTCATTTCCCCTAGCCTCTTAAAGACATGGTGATTTTATAGGATTCATAAGCACTTGAAAAAATCTGATATTACCAAGTATCATGATCTCACTTAGTCATTTCCTTAGGTTGGTCCATGCACATTGATAATCATGTGATCTCTCAGGTAAACATGATGTTGATAGGTGTCAATATCTCACTCCTCTACTTATTTAGAGTGCCTAGAAAAAATATTCCATCCAAATATATTTTATATGTCTAGACTATTGTCACATGGCATAATCCTATTTCTACATCCCTTGGGATAGTTGGTACATGGTATGTAGTCATTCAAATCTTAGGGTGAGTGTGATGATGCCACATGGTAACATTCCACTTCCCCACACTCCTAAGTCAATCAAAATAAGAAAACAAAGAAGAGATTGAGTGAGTAATCAATATGGGGCCAAATGTCAAGATCTCAGGGATCTTGGGTGTTCATCACACATTAAACATTGAATCAAAACTAACGGGCCTAGGGTTAGTGAGATCTTATGACTTGTCAAGATCTTGGTGCACCTTGGCCAAGGAAGAGTTAAAGGACCTAGGACCTATTGACCAATTTTGACTTTTAGGATAGAATAGGGAACCCCTAGTAATAAATATTCATTTTAGGCATATAAGGGGGTAAAATATCTTGTTATAAGGTGTTTCATAGGTTAATTAATGTTAATTGATGTTATAATAACTTTGGTCATTAGTTCTCTAGGTCCATTTATCAATTTGAGTCATTTAAGGGGTCAAATAGGTGTATTTAATGATTTATATAGATTGATTAGGAAATACGAAAGTTTAAAAGAGTTATATCATGTACCATGTGTCCTAGGAGGTCTGTATTAACTTTCACTAACTAAAAATTGTTAGGGTACTCAGAAAAAGGTAATTTTCTTGAAGAAAAGACTTAGTTTGGCACTTGTACAACCTCCTTGGGAAGTTTTCCACTTATAAAATGTGTAAATTTGACTCTTCAATTCCCCCATGCTTAAATCCATGTTTTATTTGATTTGAAATTGGCATTTCTTGCTCAAAACTATTTTATCTCTTTTTCATCCTTCTTGGCATAAAGAAGTGACTTGCAAGTTTCTACTTGGTATGACCAATAAAAAGGGTTTCAGGTATAATTATATTTTGAGGTTATTTTAAACTTAAAGGAATTTAAGTCCATATAATAATTTTTTGAAATGTTAAACTGTGCTTCATGAACCATCCATTTGAAGTGGACTTAGCAAATCTGCTAGTCATTTTGTACACCCTTTAGGTTTTGCTTTGGTTTTAGTGATAACATAAAAAACAATAGATTATATTTTATTAAAATGATTTTGTATATTTATCATTACACTTTACATGATTTTTTTAAGTTTGAAGTCTTTTTGATAACATAATACCCTCAAGTTCACAAACTAGTCCATTTTGGGTTGATTGGTAGTTTTCTTCCTCTTTCAAGGATCCATGATTTTTCATGATTTCATATGGTTATTATAAGTTAATTATCTTGTTTGAAATCTGATGATAACCTCATTTTTAATTTCCAACTATGATTCTTAATTTGTAGTCATACTATACTTGCACATAATTCTACCATTAATGGACATCTTCAAATGTTTTCATGGAGATTTAACACATTAAAGTAAAGGTGTTAGAACCCCTTGGTGGATATTTTGAATTTTAAACTTGAACCTTGAGTTTGGGTTGCCTTAATATCCTTTCATCTACATTTATTCTTGATCTTGTACTCCCTGTCTATGTGTGCAGTCAATTACCATCTATAGGTGGTATTTCAAGAGACATAAGAATACTTGTTTGGAGGCTTTTTAACAAGTGATGGAACCCATTTGGATTCATAATATATTGAAGGAGGTATTGGAAAACCTTTTATAAAAACTATAATGGAAAATGAGATAAGGATCACTTTTAAAGAAGTGACTATGTTCTCAAGGATCTAACCCCTAAAAGTAGAAAATAGAGGCCATAAAGTTTTTTTAGACCTCCTAAAACATGCTCAAAAGGTGTTTTAAACATATATATTGATAGGTTAGATAATTATTAGTATGGAATATATCCATGCCAAATATGAAGATAAAATTATGAAGATAATATGATTATTGTAAGGTCTCAAGTTGTTTCTAAAACCACTGAGAGCATGCAATAGTGTCTATAGGAAAGAGCTCAATTTGCATTTCAGTTCCAAAGGTTATAATCTAGACCTTGTTTCCATAGTTAATGATTCCTAATGATTGAAAGAGAATTTATAATCTTAAGGATCATTATATAAAGTAATGGACTATTTTTTTACCTCTCATACATTTTGCAAGTCCGTACACAAATCATAAAGGTGCATCTACATTAGGATAAATGGTAGTAAGCTATGAACATGTATTTGATTATGCTTAAGGAGAATTGAAGGTGAGTGTAAGTATAGATGTTAACTTTGTGAATTTAATAAATTCAAATATCATTTAAAATAATCAAGACCAAGCTTATTTAAGGTCAGTAATGACCTATAGACAAAGGATAAAGGATCATCCTACAATCAAGGTTTTGAGGAGAAGCATCTCAGTATTGGGAGATGGCCTTTACTTTTAAGGTCAAATGGTTTTGAAGCTTTTAAAACAATATTTTTGGTTCAATAACATGGTGTGTGACTTCAATATTAATTCAATGAGCCTTTCCCTGCACAACTAAAGTCCAACTGAGCACATATGTACCTACAGGGTTTGAACTATAAAAATGATCCTTGTGTCTAAGACTGTTAAGCTGGGACATTGGTTTATAATGGATGATCAAAACAAGTTGAAGAGGAATATTTATTTATTTATTAAATAATGTGCCAAAAGGTGTTGAATAGAAAGGGGGTAGGTTTAATGCATACCTACAGGATCCTTTTGGTCTAAGCATTGTTGATTGAGACAAACAGTAAGCAAGTAGTGCTTTAGTTAACAATTTTTCTAAGTTGGGCTTGAAGATACATGGAATGAGTAAATAAAGGGACTAGGAAAAAATTAATGGTTTATTTATAACCTTATATAAATGAACACAAACCTAAATGATGACATTCACCTATAGGAGTTTTGGCCTATAGTTTGCTACATTGACTTAGACAAATGGTGAGATAAAGAGTGATATTTTGTTGTTTACATGGCATGAAAATTAATGAAATAAGTTATAAATTGTCTAATGATACCAAAGGGATGTTTTTAAAATATTTTCTCAATATAAAAACACAAATACAACCTACAGACTTCCCTATTTCACAAATAAGTACATTGTATGAAATTGGCCTAGAAGCATGATTGTAGGCATATTTGTGAGCATGTAGGGTAAATAATGGTATTTAAATAAGGAAAATAGGCCTAAAAATACATGTAACAGGTTACATAATTATATACACACCTATACATTTATCCTGAGCTAGTTTATACACTCTTCAATTCAACAATATGGCCCTAGAAGGGTGAATACACTATTTTGGTCGCTAAGAAGTTCAATTGAAAGTTTATGAAGTACTCTTGGAGGGATTTATTATATAATATTGAATTATTTTATGATTTTTTAGGCACAAAAAAACAATGATAAATAAATTTAACCTATCGATTCCTTGGAAAATCACTTAAGTTGCCTCTTAAGCATGATCATGCTCCTAAGTTAGGGTTTTGACCATTTCTTAGTTTAGCCATCTGGACAAGGTTTCAAACACTAAAATTTTACATGGAACATGATTATGTGGTATTTAAAGTGAATAAAATTTTTAATTTATATTTCAAAGGTGTGGTATTTCATTGGAGCCAAATCTCAATTTTTAATGCATAGAGGCCTAATTGTAGGCTATTGGAGATAGAAACAAGTGAAATACATTCAATTCCACTCAAGTTCTAGTAATTAAATTTTGTACACTACTATAAGAGAATATTGGGTACTCAAATACATTCTTATTTTGTGAGGATCATATGTATATTGATTTACACAAGGAGTTTTGTCTATTTTGAGGGCTTCAAGGAAATGAAGGTAAGCGAGAGGTTTGGGTGTGAAATGGAGTGATAAAAAGTATTTGAGGCACTAAAATGGATTGATACAAGTTGGTAAGGCAATGATAAGTGATTCATGATTATATATTACAATCATTAAGTTAAAAAATTAATTTGAAGCATTTGATCCCAAAGAGAGTTAGTGAAAATTGTATGCTTTTGAAGACAAAAGGGGAAGTTACAAATATTTACAAAAGAGTGGAATAAAAACCCCTAAATAATTACACATTTCAATTAGATACTTTTTAATTGTCCTTTTATTTTTAATTTGTAATCTCTAAATGAAAGAGTTAGATTTAAGAACTCAAAATTGCATAATTAACTTCCTATGCCAATTTGAAGAAGCGCATCATTGAGTAAGCGTACACATGTTAATGAGAACCTTTGACATTGTTTTATTGATTAATTTATTTTATTAAAACTACCTCTATGATTTATGACACTTTTACATGGTCTTTTACACCTATTATCTCTCTCTCTCTCTCTCTCTCTCTCTCTCTCTCTCTCTCTCTCTCTCTCTCTCTCTCTCTCTCTCTCTCTCTCTCTCTCTCTCTCTCTCTCCCTCTCTCTCTCTCTCTCTCTCTCTCTCTCTCTCTCTCTCTCTCTCTCTCTCTCCTCTCTCTCTCTCTCTCTCTCAACCTTATTTAGATTAGCAAAGGATCCTTGCATTAGTTAATGTGAAGACCTACCAAAATTAAGTATTGCATTTACATATTGGAATCAATTCAATATAGATATTTGATCTTAATATTTCATATAATGATCTTGAGTGAGTTTTTTTTATGAATGCTTAGTGATATTAAGTATTATTCTTTGAATTTGTCCTTCTTCTTCATCTCTCTATGTAATCTTGTCTTCTTTCACAAGTCATAGGAAGTGTTATCCCTAGTTTTATTAGTTAGATAATTGATAAGCAATTAGTGTTTACTATTATCACATCATGACTAATTATATTAAGCTCTTGCAACCTTCATATCCTTCATATTGAATCATTAGTGTGATAGGGACTATTTTTAAATAGCATAATTATAATATAATTTAGTATTTCATAGTGCATTCTTAACAAGCTCAAGACCTCATTTTTCGTGCATCACATCTAAGTTTATTTTATAGTTTGATATTTCATCCTTCCCTTTTAAAAGTTAATGAAGTAGTATAGTTTTTAGTGTAGGTGTTGTACTTTGGAGATATCCCAAAATCTAGAGGTTTGATCCACTTAAATGGTCACCCATAACCTAGGATAAATCCCATTGCATAGCTCATGTTGAGAGGGATTGAATCAGTCTCTCAAGGGTGAAAATTTGAACTATAAAATTTCAAGAATTAATGGTGGGTCTCAAAGACAAGGAGGTTGTTCAAGATTGATGCTAGTCTTGGCAAAAATGCAGCTGTAGTATCCTTCTTCATGCATAATCTGGTGACTCCAACAAGTTTTAAACTCTTAGTTTATGACTAATGAGCCAATTTTCATACCAAATGTGACTACAAGATCAAAAGTGAAATGTATTCAATTTTAATTTTTTGAATTACCTTTATACTCATACAAAAGGAAGAGGTTTCCTCTTACTCTCTCTTATACCAAGTCAGCTAAAAGAAAACTCTATATGCCCTTCTATCCAAGTTATCCTAAGGTTGATAAAATAATATAAATCTTCCATTTTTTTCTTTTAATAGTGTCTCTACCTTAAATATTCAATATTATGATACAATACTAGTGGCTTCCCTCAAGAGTGTTCCGTATTTTAGTTGATAGAATACTATTACACCCATTGGACACATAAGAGATATGTCTAATTTTTGAAGCATTCACAATGTCACATAGGAGAATGTATCCATTAGTTTTTTGTCAATTATCTTTAAGGTAAAATCATTGGAGTGGTATATAACCTTGGATCCTAATTCCATTGATTTATGTGATAAGAGAGATCATCTTTCTCTAGCTGAGAAATTAAATTCCATAAAGAGAGCCCCTTAATAACTCATACAAAATTTCAAATATATGTTCTAAAATACATGGGATAGGATCCAAATTATTGTAATAACCACTCCAAAATATGCATTCCTTTAGTATCTCAAGTCCATGAATAGTGGCATAGCTATTATGATATAGTCCCATGGGAGGAGAGACTCTACCTGATGTTTATGACCCTTGTATTATAAGTTGAAAATAATCTTATCAAAACTAAAAAAATATCTCCAAGGCACCTTATGCCATTATTTCTTGATATTAATCCTTCTACTCTAGCTATTGCTCCCATTCCTACACATACCAACCATGAACAAGCTACTCCTAATGATTTATAGTAAATACAAGAGTTGAAGAATGTGATCAAATCCCAAGGTAATGATATCATGTATTTAAATAAACATAAACCTTATCACTATAATTCTTATGAATGTCCTTACCATCCCAAACACTCCTATCATCCCAATAGGCCTCCTTTTCAAGCTAATTCCTAAAGTGGGTATATTATCCAAGTCAACCCATACAATAGTTTTAACCCAAATGTAGCCTTCACTTACAAAGATTTGGTACCCACCAAAAACAATATAGTTAAAGAGAAATAATGGTCCTATTAATTGAATCAATATCATTAACAATCCATTAATCAAGATGGAGGGTTGAATCAAGCTTGTATGACATAAGATATAACTTTTCCTTCTCTGACATAAGATGAAGCTTCTAATCAAGTTATGGCTCTTGGAGAGAAAGGTAAGTCAAGTAAAACACTTGTAAATTTTCAATAAGAGGATTATTGTGGAGTGAACTCAAGTGGGAAGCTCAAGTAGGGTGGTGGATAGTTATATTTCATCCAATAGTAGGTCTAAAAGGAGGGTTGTTGAGGAAGAACAAGAGAGTGGAAAGGTTCCAGCTATAATTTCCTCCATGATTCAAGGGATAAGAGAGCCTAATGTACCTTACAAGGCTAAAGAACATCAAATAAATTAAAATGATAATATTACCTTTATGTTCTAAAACAAGAAGGCAAAAAAGTGATGTCATAACTCCTAGAGGACAACCAAAGATTTATGCTACTTCTCTCAACATAGTGGATCAAATGAAAAGGCTTCATGTAAGTATACCTATGTGGGACACATAAAAATATTATTGGGTGATGAGATATGTTTCAAGAGTCATCTAAGCTCATCTCATCATTAAGATTAGAAAGAAAAATGTACTAATGTGTTTATAAATACATCCTATCCTAGTAAGTCATAACAAGGTAAAGTGAACAAGCCTAATCCATTCTATGTTTTAGTTATCATTGGTGATTGTTTTATATATAATAATTATAATAGACATTGGGGCTATTATCTCAATCATGCCAAAGTGAATAGTGGATAAACTAAGACTCAAATATGAACCCAATACTAAAGGTGTGATATAACTAGATGGATAAATCACTAAGACAATTGGTTTTATCAAGGGTTTGAATCTAACTCTTAATGCTTATCATAATTTATACATTGATCAAGATGTGTTTGTTGTTGACTTGCCACCATACTTTTCCCTTTACTTGTGAAGGGACTTCATGGAAAATATTTGGGGTTACTTGTCATAATATTGGTCTTACATGGCTTTTTAGACAAGAAATGGCACCAAAGTTTAAATGAAATCACAATCTATCACAAATTTTAATATTGATCAATAAAAACCAAATGTTACTAATGTTATTGGTGCTATGATTGATGATGATGATGAAGATGATTAGCCTTGTGACCAAGAGACAATTTATACTCTTTAAGACATTTCAAATATCTTCCTTGATGAATGGGGGGCAAAAAATCATGAGTTTGAACCATATAGAGGTGTTGAAGAGGCTATCTTGGGGTCTATTGCTTAAACTAATAAGGTACAACCATACCTTCTATTTCTAAGCCTAATGATGATAATGATGTCTTGTGGAGGTTGTTTATTGATGACTCAAGAAACAAGAATGGAGTAGGTGTAGGTATTATGCTTGTTTCTCCATCAAATGAAAGGTAATATTGATCCATTATATTTTAGTTTAGTTGTTCTTGAAATATAGTTGAATATGAATCTATTATACATGGGATTTAATGGTTAAATAAGAAAGGTTTCAAACAATTAAAAGCCATTGGAGATAGTTAACTAATTATACACCAAGTAATAGGTAAGAGTACATCTAATTAACACATTATTTAAGTCATAGGAGCATAGAGTGTCGGGACCTTATTAAGTATTTTGAGGATTTTGACATCAAAACAGTCCCAAAGGAAGAGAACCAATATGATGATAGGTTGGAATTAGTTGGAGCATAATTTGACATCCCCAATTATGTCAAGAATAAAAAAATGGAGCCACACATCATGGTAGTTATAAGGCCTTAACTACTAGACAATAATGCTAGTTAGAAAGGGTTTGAAAGTGAAAAAAATAGCATGTTTTCTCCAACATGAAGCTGTGTTTTCTTGCAAAAACAAACCCAAATTATAGCATCAATATGGGGACCAAATTGTGTAATTAAGGTCTAATAAGCTTCCTAAAGGGTTGTTTACTATGGAAAGTATATTCAATGAAACTGATCAAATGAGGAGAGACAAAGTAAGCATGAATGCAAAATAAGAACAATATGAGAAAGTGGATATCTTTAAAGATAAATTCCTAAAGGATGGTAAGGTATGTACTTCATCATATAATTTTTCATTTATTGAGTTATGTAGAGATTTTTTTGATGTTTTTGCTTGGGAGTATAGTGACCTCAAGGGTTTTGATCTCTCATTTTCTCAAAAAAATATAAAAGTTTGATCCTAATGATAATCCTATGAGGTAAAGATAAAGGCCCATTAATATTAAAGTGGATATCCTAATGATAAAATAACTCACTAAGTTGATAGAGTAAAGAATTATCATTCCTATCAAACACTATTTATGGGTTGCCAACTTAGTTCTTGTGAGAAATAAGAGTGTTGAGATCAAGTTATATTTGTATTTTAGAGACTTGAATAGAGTTTCATTAAAGGATCACTATCCTTTACCTTTAATGGAGAAAATCCTTCAATTAATGGAAGCTTCTCAATGTTTCTCCCTTTTAGATGGATATTTAGGTTACAACCAAGTGTTGGTAAAAGAAAAAGATCAAAATAAAATAACCTTCATTATCAAATGGGGAACATATGCCAACAATAAAATGCCATTTGGGCTATGCAATGTAGGTTCCACATTCCAAAGAGCCATGGATATGGATTTCTAAGGTTTTATCAATGAGATGGTACTAATATACCTTGATGACATAACTATTTTCTCTAAAGATGCTAGTGACCACTTGAATCATCTAAAGTAAATATTTATAAGGTCTAGACAATATGGGGAAAATCTCAATCCCAAGAAGTGTGTTTCTTTTTCATGAAGGTAAATTAATTGGTCATATTGTTTCTAAATATGGGCTTGTTATATACCTTGATACGGTGAGTGTCATACTAACTTTGTCATTGCTCAAACATAAGAAAGCTTTGAAAAGTTTTATTGGGAAAAGCAATTTTGTTAGGAGGTTCATACCTATATTTACCACTCTTATAAGGCCTATAATAGTTATGTAAATAAACATCAAGCATTTGTTTAGATCAAAGAAGGGAAGGCTAGTTTTTAGGTCATCAAACAAGATATTTCTCAAGTACCTACACTAATCAAACCTATTTTTTATAAAGACTTTTTCTTGTATGAATTTTCCAACATTGACAAAAAATATTTTATGTTAATGTAGTAGAATAATGAAAGAGTTGAATAGCCTATATCCTTTTTTTAGTCAAGGGCTATAAGGTTATGAAAATAAACACACACATGTTAAGAAACAAGTATTGGTAGTTATAATAAGTCTTATGAAATTTAGGAATATGGTGTCCAAAAACAAAAATACATGTCATGGTAACTCATCCAAGTGTAAGATACTTCCTCTTGAATAAAGGACTTGAATGAGAAAAGAGCTGGATGGATAACTAAGTGATGGATTATGATGTTGAGATCAAGGCCACTAATCTAGTAAGAGGAAGAGGGCTATGTGAATACCTAGCATTAGAACTAAAAGGAAGAAGAAGATATGGTTTATGAATTACAAGAGGGTCCTAGTAAAATTGTAACTTCATCTTCTCCAAGTTTGATAGATGAAAATTTGAGGTTCCTTTAATCAGGTGAGTGTCTTATGGGTCTAAATAAAGAACAAAGGAGATACTTCAGATTGAAAGAAATATCTAATGTCCTTATGGATGGGGTTATTTAGAGGAAATACTTCCATGGGATGTTACTAAGATGTGTGAAAATAGACCAGATTGGTAATATTGTATAATATTTCCATGATAGACTAGTCACGGGTCATTTCACACCTAAAACCATAGCTTCAAAAATAACAAGGGATAGTTACTATTGGTCTAACCTATCCAAGGATTAATATACTTAGGTTATAATATGTAAAAAGTGTGAACTCTTTGAAGGAAAACAAATAATTTTAGACCTTTCGTTTCACCCTATTCAGGTTCAACAAACATTCATGTAGTGGGGACTTAACTTCATTAGAATGATCAATCCTCTATCTAGTACATGCCATAAATGGGTTCTTATAGGTACTGACTATTTCATAAGGTGGGTAGATGTAGTGGAAATCAAGGAGGATAATGAACATTGATTTCTTGAATTCTATAAGAGTTTAGCAATAATATTTGGGGTGCCTACAATAATAACTTATGATAATGCCATGGATTTTAGTGCTATAAGATAAATGAAATGGGATCTTCAATAGGGTATCTACTTGAGTACTTACTCAAGTAACTACCCCAAAGGTAATGGTATAGATGAGTCCACTTATAATAACATGATTAAGATTATAAAAAGGACAATAAATGATAATCAAAGGAGTTGGCACACTAGATTGAAGATAGCCTTATACACTAAAATGATCACTCGAAAGATTGAAATTACTAACTCACCTTATATGCTTGTCTATGGTAGAGAAGCTAGGCTACCCATTTAATTCAAGTTAAAATCTCTTGATTTGGCACATTATATTGAAAGAATAGAGAATGATCATTTGGATATAATGATGGAATAACTACTGGCCTTGGAGGAAATAAGAAACCATGTTATACACACCATAGAATATCACCAAGTGCAAGTGAAAATAAAATTTGATAATAAATCTATGTCAATAACATATCAATAAGGATATCTTGATTTAAAGTGGGTTACTGATAGAAGTAATCTTAGTAAGAACACTAATTTTGATGCATTTTGGAGTGCTCTATGTTATCATTTATTATAAATAACATAATGCCTTTCAACTTGTAAGACTCACCAGAGAGGAGTTGAGTATCCATGTCAATGAGATACACTTGAATCCATGCTATCAAGGCTAGTTTTATAATTTTGTAGTTATTATAGTAGGTATTTATGTTCCCTAAGTGATTCAAGCATAGGTGTGTGTCTTTTTTGCTTTGTGTTATTATTTCCTCTAAGTGTCTTATGACACATGTGTGGTGTAGTGTTTTGTTTTATGTTTATCCAATTCGGTTGGTTTAAAGGTTGTTATAAAGTCCTATTTTCAATTTAATTTAAGTTAGGTTGTAGTCATGACTCCATATCCCAATGAATCTACTAAGCCACTAGTCTATATGTACAAAAATCATGCATTCCTAGGAGGTAGCCAAAGCTGTTAGCCAATTTTTTGCTACCATAGACTAGTCTACTAAAAAACTTTTATTGCCAAGATTTTACCTTGGATTTAAATCTTTAAAATCCTTCATAATTCATGTTTTTCATTTTTTAAGGTATTTATGACAATTTTACATTAAGTGTCTTCCTAATGTAATGCTTATTTAGTCATAATGTGTCTTTATCAAAGGGGTTCAAAGAGGGTCAAGGGTTGAGAAACATTTATAATGACATTTAGTCTAAATAAAAGTCATTTGATCTATTTTAAGGTCCATAAAAGTATATTAAATGGAGTCAAGACTCATTTATAATGTTGCAACTCAATTTGACATACTTGTTTGATCTTTTTAAACATACAAGAAGAGAATATGGTAAGAAGGTGGTAGGTTTTCAGAATAAGTCAATGGTTAACACATCATCACATGTCTATACAAGTGTGATGGAGCTCAAAGAACACTTTTTCATTCATTCCAATCAATTTCTATTTAGGTAATGATAGTTCTCAAGAATAAAATGAAGATTTCCAAGAAGTTCATTTAGTTCACAAAGATAATATCAATTAAAAACACTCCTAAAACTTACTATAATCTATATAGATATAAATTCATGCATTTAAGGAGGTATAAATCTCAAACATCACAAAAATGACTCATCTTCCCCATCGCTCTCCTTGGCAGCTCTAGAAGGTAGTTCATTTTTTAGTTAGTACAAGAAGGTGGGATAAGGAGTTGTAACCTCAAATGTTGGATATATTAGGGGGTAATTATGAGATTCATTGGTATCATTGGTCCCCTAATTAATCTCCTTAACTCTATGAATAATTTATAAGAGTGTAAGGGGGTCACTATGTCTTATTTATTAAGGCAAGGTTAGGGTTTACCTCTATTTCTTTACTTCAGAGTTAAATTCAAGAAAATGGATTTTTTGAGGTGATTCCATGGATAAAAAAACCATTTAATGTCAATTTAATCAAGTACATCAGTTGTATAATATTGATTCAACAAATAAACTGGTGCTAAATGTATGTTTTAACATTAACATCTCAACTGTAAACATGTTTTGATTGGATATTAGGTGTTGTCATCTCCATAATTTCTCAATTTATTTTATTAGTCATGATAAAAATATCAATTTTAGGTAATATATATGACCTCACCTTGAAAGATATATTCCTTGAAGAGATCTTATGTTAGCATGATTCTTGTTCCATTAAAGCATGGTGTAGTATATGGATGGCCTCATATAAGCCTGATTACCAAACTATTTTCCAAATTGAAATGAAGATTTAAATAAATATGTGAGAGATAGAATTGGATAATTAGGAGGTCTATGTGAATGAATGTAAACTCCAAGACACAGTCTCAAAAAGTACTAAGGTAGATAATGTCTACCCAAAGGTGTGTAGACTTATAGGTGAACATTCATGGTTCACAAACCTAATAGAAAATATGCATAACCCCAAGAGACACCTGATGTAAAATTAAAAACACATATCCAAGCATAAATAATCTCACAACATTAGTGTGAGGATCATGAATGACTTCATAAGCTCCAATCTTTATACATGACTATTGTAGACGAAGTGACCTCAACTACAGGCATGTGTATACAAAAGAAAACAAACTTTGAACTGTAGGGTGTTCAAAAGAAGTCCACAAGCCCATTGAAATCAAGAGATATAAAGGGAAATGAGCATGATATAGTAATTTAGTCTCAATAAATCAAAAAATTTGTTGTCAACATCTTATTCAAAGCAAATGTAGACCTACAAGTTCCAAACCTATAGGTCCACATTTTGAGCCAAAGGTCAAATCTAGTATGAAGAAGATTTTATGAAAATAGTATTGAATCAATACAAGTATGAAAGAATATTGGTAAATGAAAACACATATCTACTTAGATTCAAAATAGTTCATAATATTAATGATGCCACTAAATAGAACAATAGGTCGAATTAGGCTTAATAGGCCTCAAAAGCTCATACACATGCTTGTGTGTGAAAATAGAAGGTGATCTTGAGAATGTTTAATGAGGTCAATGGATTTGTGGATAGATGATAAAAAGAATATATTTGAATTTATATTATTATTTTGAATCATTTAAATGCTAAGAATTAGTAGTGAGAGTACATTCTCAAGTTACAAATAAGAAACACAAAATAGTAACCTATATATCTATTTAAAGGCACACTTGAGAAAGACTATTGGTTAGGTGAATGAGAAGTAGCATAAACCTTGAAGTATATCTAAAACCATGGGAATATCCTCATTAAATATGGATTCTTTAGTGAAGGATGAAAAGGCCAAAATAAGACTAAGGGATAAAGAGACCTATAGGCCTAAAATCCTCAAAGGTCTTCTACAGTTAGTGAGACTAAACCCTGAACACATTGAGACATGAAAATGTAAATGAAATAATTTTTAAAAATGGATAATTTTTAAAGGTTTATTTAATGTTAAATAAAAAAAACTTGAGGTTTGAGGTATTTTTGAACCCAATACCATAACACTAAGCCCTCACGTAATCAATTAGCCCAAGAGGCTAATTTTGAATGCCCAAAACTACTTAGAGGAGTTACACGGTGGAAAAAGGTTATTAGATAGGATGAAGGAGGTATATAAAATAAAAACCTTAGAATTATTTCACTCATTCAACCCCACACCTGAATGAAATATCCCTAAGACTAAAAGTCTCTTAAAACCCTATTTTTATCCTACAAAGGAGCTTGAGGGGCATCTTATTTTACTTAGAAGTGTGTAAGAGGTTTAAATGGGAGATAAATATTGAAAGGGATGTTAGGGTGGTCTCCATACTAACATATTATTTAATTTGTTTTAGGATTAAATTACTATTCTTTATGAACCATTATTAAGATGGTAAGCACTTAGAACCAATGCTAAACCCTCCTAGAAGACCCAGTGAGAGAAATGATGGATTAAATGCCTTAAAATGCACTAGTATGCCTTGTAAATGACTAGAGTGATTATCAAAGCTCCTATGGGCACATGAACTACATACTTTATGGCACATGTGAAAAGTACACACCACATAATTGACCTAGAAGCATCACTGTAGGAATATTTGTGAGCTTGAAAGGTAAGGATTAGACTTCAAATAAGATAAAAATTCTTATTAATATAGGTTATAGGTTATGTAATAATTTACACTCCTATAAAATTCTCCTAAGATAGTTTACACACTCTTCAAGTCAATAATTTGGGCCTAGAAGGGTGAATGCATTATTTTGCTAGCCAAGAATCTTAAACGAAAGCCTATGAATTATTCTTTGAGGGATTTATTATAGAATGTTTAATTGTATTATAATGTTCTAGGCATGAAAAAATAATAATAAAATATTATAACCTCTCAATTCCTTGGAAAATCACTCAAGTTGCCTCTTAAGGATGAAAATGCTCATAAGCTAAGGTTTTGACCATTTGTTGGTTCATCCATCCGTAAAAGGTTCTAGAACCTAAAATTTGACATGGGAAATGGTTAGGGGGTATGTAAAGGTAATAAAATGTATAATGGGTGTTTTAAATGCGTGGGAGATCAATGGATCTAAATCTCAATTTTCTAGGCCTAGAGGCCAAATTGAGGGCTAATTGGAGAGAGAATTAAATGAAAAAAGTACACTTCCAATAAAAGTATGGTCATGAAATTTTATAAAAAGCTATAAGAGAATATTGAGTACTCAAATCCATACTTATTTTGTTAGGAGCATCTTCATATTGTCTTACATAAGGATATTTGTCTGTTTTGAGGCATATAAGGAAATGAAGGCAATTGAGAGCTTTGGGTGTGAAATGGAGTGATATAAAGTGTTTGAGGAACTAATATGGATTTATATAAGTTGATAAGGAAATGAGAAGTGATTCATGAAGATATATTGCTATCATGAAGTTGAAAACCAAATTTGAAGCAATTTGAGCCCAATGACAGCTAGCAAAAATTGCATGCTTTTAAAGACAAAAGGAGAAGTTACAAAAATTTGTAGAAGAGTACCCTCAATAATGACAAATTTTAGTTATATAATTTGTAACTTTCTTTATAGGTCTGAATGTGTATTCTCAAAATGAAGGAGTTAGATTCAATAACTCAAAATTGCCTAAGTAACCTCCTATGATAATTTGAAGGACATCATTGAGCTAACATACACATGTTAATGAAAACATTCAAGATTATTTTCTTACTTATGTTATTGTATTAAAACTACCTCCATGATGGATGACACTTGTCCATGATCTTCTTTGCCTCTTCTCTCTATTTTTCTTTCTCACATTTTCCTATATATGCAACGTTATTTGGCTTTGGAAAGGATCCTTACATTGGTTATGGTGAAGCACTACCAAAATTAAGTCTTTTATTTTCTTATTAGAATAAAATAAAGCTAGATATTTTATCTTCATCTTGCATAAAATGATATTGAATGAGTTATTTTGATGAATTCTTAGTGATAGTAAGTTTTCTTCTTTGCATTTGTACTTCTTGTTTATGCCTCTATGTAAGTTCATCCTCTTTCATAGGTCATAGGAAGTGTTGTACCTAGTTTACTTAGTTATAGATATAAAAAATAATTAATGTTTGATATTATCACTTCTTGACTGATTACCTTGTTAGTTCCTAGTTATACACCTCATTCACTCAGCCTTGCGCACTTGAGAGAAATGACAAGCAATGATGGAAAACCCACTAATATGTCATTGTAGTTGGGGGATGGTTTGACATCATAGGATTAGACTGAAATGCAAAAAATGACTAAGAGTCACCTATAAAGGGTATGGTTAGATCCATGTTACTTTTGGCTCTATCTGAACCAAGGTGAGAGAACCTTTGGGGTAGCTTATTCACATGGAGGGATTTTACACTTCAATCTCTATGGGGATTCTTGGCACAAAGGGGAAATATGAACAAAACATAACCATGTTTTTACACTTCACTAATGAAGGGTTGTCACATGAAATTCACAAATGATTTATGTCATAAACAAACTACTAAAGATAGATGAATGAATGACTACAATCTTCATCTTTTTAAAATATTCAACAATAGAGGCTAAATGGAAATATACAATGCTAGGATTTCAAGCTAAAAACTACAAACACATTTCAAATATGCAAGATCTTAGGTATCTATATGATAAATAACACTTATGGTATGCAAAGGGTGTGTTGAATGCAGGGTAGGACAAGGTAGGAAAGTTTATTAGTTATAAAAAGGAGTGTGGTGTGCTAGTGGTTTTTAAACAATAGGGTTTCTTTCAACATACATAACATCACCTATTACAAAGATGTAGGAAAACTAAAATCTAAGCCATGGAAACTACAAGGAGAAATTTACATCCATTGGTGCCAATACAATGAAAATGCCCAAATGATCACTAAAACCCTAGAACATACACTAAAACTAGAATCTCAAATACTTTGTCCTACTAAATTTGTGAACCCAGGGTGCCTTAATGAGGTATTTAACAAAATATTTCAAAATATCTATGCAAAAAGGGTTTTATAACCCAAATTTATTCTCAAAAGGATAACCAATAGTGAACACAAATATAGATATCCAATCAACATAGGATGTAAAAAATCTCATTGCATTTCATTAACAAGATATAGTAGAGAAGCACATATATTTTCCATTAACGTGAAATAAAATATTAAAAACATCAATGTTTCAAAATGTTGTCATGAGGACAAGCATGGTGGATATGCTCCATGTTGGATAGGGGAAATATATAGAAATGCTCTCAAAGCTTGCTAATGGTTATACAAGCTGTAACCAACATATCAAGAGAGGAAAAATACACACACAATAATGAACCTAAAATTTAGAAGAGCCTATACTTGGAGAAGAACAAAGACCAACAACAACCTACAACATTTGAATAGAAGATAAGCCTTCTATTTATACATTTTTAAAACCTTCAAATTTGGGAATAAGATTTTCAACTTGAAAAGGTACAAAACAACCCTTTGAATTATATCAAGATGCTCCCAGCTAGAAAAAAAACCTTTGGCACACCTAGAATCTTCATGTATTTACATGAAAAAAGATCCATCCAACTTCCTCTTCAAGAAATGATGGAGATTTACAAAAAAAAATTTGATTTCTTGGCTGGAGATGCCTCCAAAGAATATTCATTTGAGGATCCAAACAACTCTTGTCTTCATGTGTAACTACCTGAAGATGCCTTAGACCACATTCTTGCATAGCTAGAACGTCCTACACTTGCAATGATTACTTGGGGACATTCTGGAACCATGGATGTTTGAATAATATTCTTTGGAGTGGCCCACATTGATCTTCAAACCCTGAAATTTCTATCTTATGGAAGAGCTTGGGAAAACAAATCAAATGAAAATAAAATAACTTGGGCTTATTTGACCCTTTTACTTTTTGGCTCCAAACTTGCATTTTCACATTTTACAATTTGTACATTTACTTTTTTGCAAATTTTCCCTTTTGCACTCTTACTTTCCATATTTTATTTTTGAAAAATTTGCTTTTTTTGTAATTTCCTCCATATTTCCTTTTTAATGCATAAATGAATTATTTTCACTTTTCACCTTTTCGAGGAACCATCATCCTTTAATTCAAATTTACACCAAGTGCAATTTGCACTAAGTCCAATTTACACAATTCTTTTCCAACTCACATTTTCCTTTGCTCCATGTTGGGCAAGGGAGATATATATAAATTCTCTAAGAGCTTGCTAATGGCTATACAACCTACAACCAACTTACCAAGAGAGGAAAAATACACACACAATAGTGAACCCAAAATTTGGAAGAGTCTATACTTGGAGAATAACAAAGAGCAACAAAAACCAACAACATTTGAATAGAATATAATCTTTATATTTATAAAATTTTAAAACCTTCAAATCTGGGAATAAGAGTTACAACTTGAAAAGGTGCAAAACACCCCTTTGAATTCCACCAAGATGTTCCCAACTAGAAAAAATACTTTGCAACAGCTAGAATCTTCATGTATTTACACGAAAAAAATCCCTCCAACTTCCTCTTCAAGAAATGATGGAGATTTAGAAAAAAATTCTCAATTTATTGGTAGGAGATGATTCTATATAATATTCATTTGAGGATCCAAAAAAACTCTTGTCTTCATGTGTAACTACCTGAAGATGCCATGGACCACATTCTTGCATAGCTACAACCTCCTACACTTGTAATAATTGCTTGGGGATATTCTGGATCCATGGATGTTTAATTAATATTCCTGGGAGTGGCCCACTTGGATCTTGAAACCTTGTAATTTATCTCTTATGGATGAGCTTGGGAAAACAACTCAAATGAAAATAAAATATCTTAGGTTTATTTCAACCTTTTACTTTTTGGCTCCAAACTTGTATTTTCACATTTTACAATTTTCACTTTTAATTTTTTGCATATTTTTCCCTTTACACTCTTAATTTTCATATTTGATTTTTGACAAATTTTCCTTTTTTTAAAAAAATTTCATCCATATTTCCTTTTTTAATGCATAAATGCATAATTTGCACTTTTCACCTTTTAGGGGAATCCTAGTCCTTTAATGTAAATTTACACCAAGTGCAATTTGCACCAAATGCAAATTCGCACCAAGTGCAATTTTTACAAAGTCCAAATCCTTTGGCACACCTAGAATATTCATATATTTTCATGAAAAAATATCCCTCTAGCTTTCTCTTCAAGAAATGGTGGAGATTTACAACAAACTTCTTGATTTATTGGCTGGAGATGCTTCCAAAGAATATTCATTTGAGGAGCCAAGCAAACTATTGTCTTCATGTGTAAATACCTCAAGATGCTTTAGACCATATTTTTGTACAACTAGAACCTCCTGCTTTTTCAATGATTGCTTTGGGATATTATGGATCCATGGATGTTTGACTAATAATCCTAGGAGTGGCCCACCTAGATCTTAAAACCCTACAATTTCTCTCTTATGGAGGAGCTTGTGAAAACAAATCAAATGAAAATAAAACAACCTAGGTTTATTTCACCCTTTTACTTTTTGGCTCCAAACTTGCATTTTCACATTTTACAATTTTCACTTTTACTTTTTTGTAAATTTGCCCTTTTTCAATCTTACTTTTCATATTTGCTTTTTGACAAATTTGCCTTTTTGTAATTTCCTCCATATTTCCTTTTTAATACATAAATTCATTATTTGCACTTTTCACCTTTTGGGGGAATCCTAGTCCTTTAATGCAAATTTACACCAACTGCAATTTACACCAAATGCAAATTTACACCCAATGGAAATTTGTACCAAGTGCAATTTGCACCAAATGCAAATTTGTACCAAGTCCAATTTGCACAGTTATTTTCCAACTCACATCCCCCTTTATAGCCTATAGGACCTGGAGATGGGGATTAAATTTTCAATTTTCACATTATGTTGGTTCAAAGTGTAAGTCAACCTCCCATCTCTGCCAAACCTCATTTTATGCCCTTTCAAATGAATATTCTTTGGAAGCATTTCCAGCCACGAAATCAAGAAGTCTGTTCCAAATCTCCATCATTTCTTGAAGAGGAAGTTAGAGGGATATTTTTTTGTACAAATACATGAAGATTCCAAGTGTGCCAATGAATTTAGACTTTGTGCAAATTGCACTTAGTGCAAATTTACATTTGGTGCAAATTGCACTTGGTTTAAATTTACATTAAATGACTAGGATTCTCCCAAGAGGTGAAAAGTGCAAATAATGAATTTATGCATTAAAAAAGGAAATATGAAGGGAAATACAAAAAGGCAAAATTTCACCAAGTGTAATTTTCACCAAGTCCAATTTACATAGTTCTTTTCCAACTCACATCTCCCTTTGTAGCCTATAGGACCTAAAAATGTGGATGCACTTTGCACTTTGCACATTATGTTGGTGCAAAGTGCAAGTCAACCTCCCATCTCTACCAAACGTCATTTTATGCCATTTCAAGCATTTTTTCAAGGTACATTTTGGGTACCCTGCCCTTTTTCATGGTGTAATTTAATAATTTGCATTTTTCATAGTGTTTTTGCCACTAAATTTTCCTAGGGTGTTTGGGGGTCTCATTTTCACCCTTTTTTGAAACTTACAAAAATTGGATTTTTTAATTATTACCCAACTCCACTTTGATCCACCTAGTGCATTTTCATTGATTCCAACAAGCTCTTTAGGAACTTTAGGTTTCTTGCATCCATCCTCTGGTGAATGAACCCAAGATTTGCAATCTTCATTCTCTAATTTTCTAACATGATCTTGGGATTCTACCATGAATGTCTGATTTGTTAGTTTATAGTCAATGTAAGCTCCCATCTGATTAGGGATCCACACACTATTTAAATAACCTATTATATCAATTTAAAAAATACTTTTTCTACATAAAGTTTGTAGATCTATATCCTTCCCAACTTTATCACGTACAAACACACAAGCATCCGTTTCACTATTTATATCACTATTATCAGAAGTAGTTGAAGATCCATCATCAACAAAGTCCCTTTCTAGGGTAATCAAAATAAATTCATAAGGATGAGCATTTAGGGAAGTGGCAATATTAGGCCTCTTGCCAAAAAGGATGACGTCCTCCCTTTTAATAATATTTAGAACTATTTTCTTTCTTCAACGTTGAGAAAAGCCATTTTGATTTTGACTAGTTACGAACATCAAACTATCCTAAAATTGAATAACAATTTTGGCAAAATAAATCTAACTAAACTCTCATAATTTTTCCTTCATTTATTTAGCTACAAAGTCCCAATATCTAGGAACATGACCCCATAATCATCAGTCACCCTGCTGAGGGTACGTAGCTCATAAACATAGATTCCAAGTCTATGAGCTGAATGTCAAACTAAGCACCTAACCCTACAAGTTTTTCAAATTCTTAGTTTAGAATCCTATCATGATAAAACATATTTAATGCATCAAAGAACTCCAACAAGTCCCAAACAACATTTTGATATTATTTCAACCTTTTCTTTTTCAAGGCAAAATCATTGCAAACTTGCTTTACCACCAACTCAAAATCACCCTTAACAATCAAACACTTTTTTCCATATTCATTAGCAATACTTAGATCAAGTAAGAGTGCCTCATACTCAGTATTATTATTTGTGCACTAAAAATAAATCTAAAAAGAAAACATATAAAATTTACCATCAGGGGTAGAGAATCCAACCCTAGCTCCATTTCCAAGATTGGATCAAGCCTTGTCAAAGCATATCTTCCAAACTACATTTTATTTGTTAGGCTCAACATCAAGAACAACAGGTTGTTCATTAGCATCAACATTCCCAACAAAGTTTCCCAATTCAACATCTGTATACAATACTTCATTAAGAGCATATTTGGGATCTTTAATTACATGTAACATTTTTGGCTCTCTATAAAGTTTAACCATCTTACCCTCAAGCAGAATGGTGACATAGGAAAGGTCCATTTACACACTTACACCTACACTAGCAACCCATTTACATGAAAACAACATCCCCCACATAGGTAGGTAGTCCATAACCACCACCTTCATATTCAAATATTTCCCTAGATGCACCACCAACTACACCACCAACCCTTTAACTTGTCCAATAGTTGGAACTTCTCATGGATCCATGGCATAACACTTTCCAAACACTAATGTAATCTTAACTCTATTCTCATTTAGGACACTTAAGGTCATCACATTGTAATAAGCTCTAGAGTCAAACATATAATTATGAAAAATTAGACCATTGATCATGAGATTAGTGTTAAAAGGATCCACATTCAACTGACTTTATAAAAGTGAAATCCCCAATTAGACCTCTAGATCAGGCTCAAAAACCTCTTCTAATTATTCATAACTTTTTGAGGCTATTTGGGGTAACTCAATTTCATTTGTATCTAACTTCTCACCAAATTATAAATATTCAAAGGCCTTCTTTCTATGTTCAAGTATTCATAATAATTTAATAAGTGACACGGTGATTTTCAATTGGATCAACACATGGGCCATGTCACATATGTTATACTGAGGAAGAGAAGTACTTGGTGGAAGGGCAACAACACCTTCAACAAGCATAAAATCATTTAAAGTCTGAAGTGGAGTAGGCTAAGATGGATTTGCAGTCTTAGCAGTAGTCTTCAAGGGTGGATTTTGTTTAACCTCATTTTCACCTTTAGGGATACTAGACAAGATGGGCACTCTATTATTAGTGAGAGAACCTCATAGCTTAGCAAATTGGGAAATGGGCACCGATTTAGAAAATTTAGGGACTGCTAGAGTTTTCTTAGCTTCCTTACTAGCATCCCCTACCTTTAGATTTGTAAGGGCATTGTCTTGAGGAGTAACAAATTGATATTTTCTCCTCAAGTGATAATCTTTCTCTTGGGAAATTTTTTCATTAATTACCAGTTTCTTGTCCTCAACTAAAAAAATTCACTCATCATATTTATTAATCATCATAAAATGTAAGAAATCAAAATCATGGATAGGTAATTCATATGCTTGTGCCTTATTAATGTCACAAGAAAATTTGAGAGTTAGGACACTTACCTTTTCAACCACTCTCTATAATTGATTAATAATAGTAGTACTCAATAATTATATGGAGGCAGTCATCTCACTTTAGGTGCTTTGAAAATTGAACATCGAGATCTCATCATCAGATGATGGAAAATCAAGCTCATCCACATCCTCATCAAACATATTATTTATATCACATGGGGGATGTAGAAGGAAGCACTTGTCACACTAATAAATATCAATGTCACAATATTTAGCATTCACCTTGGCATTTAAAAGATCAAACACTTCATTTTTAGCCCCTCTATTCTAATTTTTATCTATTCTTTCTTCACATGCAATCCTCTTCCCTTTATCATTATCTTGATATGGAACACAGGCCTTCCTTGTGCTTAATTTACATTTGGAACCTGTTCATAAATAGTAGACACATGAGGGACCCCCTTTTTCATCTCTAGCTAGCTTATATGACATTTCTTTGACAACAAAGGCCAACATTTTAATGGTCTCTTCAAGGATAACTATCTTAGTAGACTATACCTTTTTTGGATTAACTAAATTTACATCTACCTACTGTTCATAGGATTTACCATAGCCTTGATGTTATTCTCAATTTAGATGACCATATTGAACAATAACCATAGGTTAGTGGGAGCCTTGCTCCGCAAGTAGTACATAGCCTTCTTTTCAAAAGCATCACAATACTTAATCAAATGCATTATATCACTAGGCCTAATTCTTTCAGTCAGATGTATCATACTCTTATTGAACAAAATGTTGAAGTCCTACACACATTCATTAGGATTCTTCTTGATATTTTCAAATTTAGCCAAGAGAAACCTTAGATCAATCCTAGCACCATACTGAATTCTAAAGACAATTTACATCTCTTCCCATGAATCACTACATCTAACAAGAAGGAAATTAAACCATTTCTGAGCATTCTCCTTGAGAGTGCATAAATAGTTTTTTACACACATCCTCATACTCAACCTTGTAATCTTGAATGATATTTTTAAAATCCCTCAGGTGCTAACCACCACTTACTGCATTGTTCCCTTGGAATTTTGGGAGGAATTTCCTAATTTCATTTGGGACCTCATTAGAATAGCCTTCCATCTCATCAAACTTGATAAGCCAAAATCTAAGAACATGTAATGTAGGACGTGTATTTTCATCTTAGTCGCTATGCCTCATGATTGGTTCAATAGGAGAAAAAATTATTAAGGGATACGAGGGAGTGAACAAAGAGGACTTGGTGGATCAAACTTGGGAGGGGATTCAGTTGGTTGAGATGGAGCTAGAAAATAAATAGGATTATGTGTTTTATAAATAGTATAAGAGCTATCATAATCCTCAACAATGGGGAGTTCAACAAAAATCTCCAGACTATATGAATCTTGGTAGTCTAAAGAATATTTAGTAGTTGAACCTTGCCCTTCAATAGGCCTCAAAACTTGTCTCTTTCTTCTTTGCTACAAACTTAGGGGCAAGACAAGTCTTTTGGATGAGTCACCTTTGAAGGATGATCTCAATCCTTCCAGCTTTGTAAATAAGAAAGAACACTTAAAGATGAAATGGAGATATTTAAAATAATCACTAATCTTCCTCAAAACTAGGTGATAAAATTGGAGTCATCACTAGAAACAAAATGTTAGAATATAACAGTTCATAAACTAGTCGTGATACATTTCAAAAAAAATACTTTGCTAAGTTTAATGATGTGATAATAGCACAAAGGCACTAAAATTTCTATAATTATGTTTAAAAGGGAAAAGACACCTTCCAACATGAAATATTAATTGTTCTTTGAAGTAAACACATCATAATTCAAATTATCAAACCTCAAATCTTGGCACATCCCCAAGTGGAGTATTGTGATGTTGATGGCCAAGATAGTCTGAATAGTACAATAAGCAAAAATATTTAAAAAGATATAAGATATCTATAAGAATCCCTGGCAACACAAGTGATTAGGACTTCAATTTAGTTCATGATAAAGGAAACCAAAAGAGTATTGGTTCCTAGTTGTACACCTCATGCACTCGGCCTTGCACACTTGAGAGAAATGTCAAGCAATTATGGAAAACCCACTAATATGTCTTGTAGTTGGGGGAGGAATTGATATCATAGGATCAGGCCAAAATATGGAAAATGATTGAGAGGCACCTATAGAAGGTATGGTTAGCTCCCTACTAATTTTGGCTCTACCTGAACCAAGGTGAGAGAACCTTTGGGGTATCTTGTTCACATGGAGGGATTTTACACTTCAATCTCCATGAGAATTCTCAGTATAAATAAGAAATATGATCAAAACATAACCAAGTTTGCACACTTCACCCATGAAGGGTTGTCACACAAAATACACAAATGATTTATGTCATACACAAGTTACTAAATACGAATGAATAGATGACTGTAATCTTCATCTTTATCAAATATTCAACAACATGGGCTAAATGGAAAACTACAACACTAGGATTTCAAGCACAAAACTACAAACAGATTTCAAATATGCAATATTTTATGTGTTTGCAAGGAAAATAACACTTATGGTATGTAAAGGGTGTGTTAAATGTAGGGTAGGACAAGGTAGGATAGTTTGTTAGTTATAAAAAGGAGGGTGGTCGGCTAGTGGTTTTCAAACAATAGGGTTTCCTTGAACATAGATGACATTGTAGACACCGAAATCATGTCTAACCCTTGTTCATTCCCCCCCTTGGTCCATTCCTAACCCATTCCTAACCCATACAATTACTAATTTAAAATAATAAACTTATTTTGAATTAATAACCCCCCTCCTTTGACACATCACCCATGACACCTCCCCTGACACCTCGCCTTGGACTATTTCCCACCCTATGACTCACCCAAGACCTATTCTTACTCCATTCCAACCGCCTAACCAACTCTCGTGTGTATGTAGCCTAACCTTCGACAATTCCCCAACAGATTATGCACTTGGCAGATGTAGAACGAGCTTGTTGGCCCTTTTACTCGTTCTGCACCCACCGACGTCGATCAACTGTCGGCTGAAGCCAGAGGGATCACCGACGTTAGTTTACTTAAACCAGCGTCTAACCTCTTTCTGGGGCTAATCACGAATCACAAAATCACAAATTCAAATCACAAATTTGGAATCTGGAGTCTTGGACCACCCGCCACTCTGCCAATCAATCTGCCAATCTCTCAGCCAAGCCTCTCACTCTCTCCCTCAGGTGCAGTAACCATCAGCAATAGGTCTTTCACACTAGCAACACCAACAACAAGTACAGGGATCTGCAACACTCCTTCAGCCGACTACAAGTAAGTATTCTATTTGTACTTTCATTATGTTTTCTAGTCATTTGCTTCTAAGTATTATGAACTAGATTCCGCACTTCCTATCCCCAGACCAGACCAACCCCGAATCCTTATTTCCCTGTCTCCCTATTGGCCTCCTCTACCCTTCTGTCCATTTGAAATTCTATCGATTTGACTCCCCCGTATCTCTGCACAGACCCACAGACCATTAACCAAAACCAGACTCTCAGACCCAGACCCCCAAACCATTCAACCAGGCCTAAATTCTGCACGACCAGACCCTATCCACGGACCATAGACTCGACCAGACCCCATCCAAGCCTACTGCCCTGACCAATGCCGGCCACTACCCCAACTGACGTCGGCAAACCCTCAACAACCGACGCCGATAGGACCACTGACGCCGGCTATTGTGACCAGTCCCACAGCATCTTTCAGGTAAGCATTTGCTTCCATTTTCCTTTTTAGTCTTTTATCATTTCAGTCTTTTAACATTTTGCTATTTATCAGACATCCTTTTTATTGACTAGTGGGTTGATATCCCTTAAGGAATTCTTCATACTTCTAGGATCAAGCTTTCACTTGGCAACCCACCATCTATCCATCTAACGTCTTCTTCGTCTTAGTCTATTTCTTCTGCAGGTGTCATTCCTCCACAACCAAAGAGGAGTTCTCACAGTGTCTGGATTATGGTGCACACGACTACATCCAGGTACATACAAGCCTTGACCATTTCATCTCTTAGTTTCTTATTCTTCCTTTGAATGTAGAAAGCGAAAATAGCATAGAAACATTCTGGCACGCCCGATGGGACCTTAGGGCCTTCCTTGGGTTCTTTCTTTCTTTCGTTCATATAGGTGCATTAGGATCCTCCCTTTTCACATCTTTGTTGTCTTCTAAATGACATCATAAGCAGGAAAAAAAGAACTTTTCTTTTCTTTTCTTGCATTTCTAGACTAGTCAAAAATCATACTCTTTGACCCTTTCTCCATTCGTCTTCATCCGAACTTAACATTTCGACTTGGGGCTTAAAACTTATTGCATTGCATTTCTGCTTGTGCTTGCATTTCTTAGTCCACACTTAGTAATTAACAAACCGCATATTGAATTAGTCTAGTCCACTTTATGTTACAAAACCTAAAACCACTTACACTAAATCAAACATCAAACTTACCTGAGACAAGGCCCGACTGGGATTTCATCCCCATGCGGATACCTTACCCCTCCCAACGATCTCACTTGGATTTCATCACCAAGGGGAAAGCCCACTCTGTTCTCTGGTAGAGTCTAATCTCTAGGGAAAGTATATTTTGGCTAAGCGAGACCAGCTTATCACTAGACTCATGAAGTGAGGGGAGCTTGCTCCTTAGCACCAGGCCATGTACGGAACCTAACCCAGACTTCTTGAGTGCCTAAACAAAACCTGAAACCATCCATAGACTACCTCTTCTAGGACTCTTCTATCAGCCAACCTCCCAAACATCACTTTAAGGCATAAGCCACAGGATTATAAAAAGTTGATTCTTAGGATTTAATGCTTAGGGCTTGTCTGTCTCCATCTCTATTTTTCTATTCCTATCTAGTTTTTTGAGCTAGTGAGGACGTTCTTCTTCCTTTTTTCCAAGAATCTTCAAATTTTCTGAGTTTTTAGAAACCATAGTCACCAGCATCGACTTTACCACCGATGTCAGCCATCGTTCGTCATCGACATCGGCTTTACCACCGACGTCAGCCACCTTCTCCACCGGCATCGGTTATCTGACCGACATCGGCCATCTTTTCTCACCGACATCGGTTCTTCAACCGACGTCGATCATTGTCACAGTCCTTTTTTCCAAAATAACAGCCTAAAACCTGACCCCTTTTTCTGCCAAAACCCCATTTTGATTTTCTAAAACTGAAAAAACACAGTTTCTGGAACCTGACCCTCTTCTTGCCTTGAATGATTTTGACGCACAGTCAAACCAAGGCTCTTCTTGACCACGCTCCCTCGTCCCTAACCAGTTCTATAATGGAGTTCCACTCAGAGACTGAAAGAACTCCTACAGGACCGACCCCGACTCAAACTCCCATCATCCCTAAAGGGGACCAAGATTTCAAAAGATTCTTGGACCTCAATGTCACAGCCCTCCAAAACTATCTCGTGAGAAACCCAACGCGAGACCTTTCAGGTGAAGTGGTGGTGACATCGACACCATTCGCTACCCAACCTTTTATGACCTAGCCTTTTGCCTCAACCATTAACTCGACCATGGCCAATACGCAAATTTTGGCCTCCACATCTATTTTTAGACCAGCCTCCATCGGGGTTCCATTACCCCCTCAACCACACACAATTCAACCAAGTTCTACATCATACCAGAACTTGATTGTCTTGACCCCACACACTCTTGCATCCATATATGCAGGAGTGCCTACCTCCCATTTTGTCCATGCTACCACACAACCACTTTTGGCACTATCTAGTCAGCTTATACCTTCTACTTCCATAACCCAACCACACTTGGCCTCTACATCTATCCCTGCGACTAGTCATCCATACGTTGCGCCCCTACAATCGCAACCGACTACATCATATGCCTCCTCTAGCCTCTTTCAAGTGCCCTACAACCTAGGGGGTGCCCCATCTGCCAATCCATTAGCAGACATCATTAAAATGCTGATGGATAAAATGTCCAGTCTCGAGACCTCTATCTCTGGTTCACGCAATGCTCTCTCGTATGACCAAATTACCAACGAGCCCATCCATCCTTCTGTCCCTATCCAACCATACCCCAACCAATGGGAGCTTCCTAAATTTACTCACTTCTAGAGTAAGGAAGACCCACAACAACATCTACGGGCATTCAGATATGCCTGCTATCTTATAGCGCATGACGATGCATTACTTTTACGCACATTCCCCATGTCGCTTGCTGGCCCTGCCCTTGACTGGTATAGCTCTCTTGCCAGACATTCTATCTTTTCTTTCATTCAACTTGCCCAATTATTTCTCGACCTTTTTTCTATCAACATCACCAAACAAGTCTCAATCACAGACCTCCACTCCATCAGGCAATTCGATGACGAATCAATAGTCGATTTTGTCACCCGTTGGAGAGGCTTGATTAACCAGCTCTCCTTCTCCTTGCCTCAACCTGAGCTCCTCGAGCTCTTTTCTTGAGCATGTGCTAGGTACATCTCTTCTACCTTGTAGATTCAGACATTCTACACTTTTGATGAAGCTTTCACCATGGCTCGAAAGCTTGAACTCCGCGCCATTGAAGAGGATAAGGTCAAATTGCGTAATACCAATGCAAAAACCAATGACCCTTCTTCTTCCAGACCTTCTTCTTCTGCCAACTCCAAACCCAAAGGAGTGGCCAACACTGTGGTCATTAGATCACCATCCTCGATGACAACTAATTACTCTCAACCTTCTACATCTCCAAGCATCACCAAACAATTCCAACAACGGTACATCCAGCGTTCATACACTCTGCTTGGAGAATCATACGCTTCTGTTTTGGAAAAACTTGTCAAGTAGGGGGTCCTCAATCTCCCTCCAATCTGATCACCTCAATTCAACCCTTCAAAAGCCATCCCTACATGGTATATGGAGGCCGACTTCTGTCACTTGCATCGCATCCACGGCCATGACATCGACAATTGCCAAACTTTCAAGAACATCATCCAAGACATGATCGACAAGGGGGATCTTATTTTAGATAACCCAAACGCCCCACCCAACCAACACATCGACATTTTCAAACAACCATTCCCGAACCATCCTCCTACTAAAAACAATGTCCAAACCACAATCAATGACCCCCAAGACCATAATATTCACACAATCAACACTATCTTGCCTCTTGTCCCTGACCAACCTCCTCCATCACAGGATGAAGAACTTTCTTCTCCTATTAGTCCTCCATCTACCTCTCTTATACTGGAGGATGCCTTGACCATGCCAATGCCATTAGCCTTTCCTTCATTCGAAGACCCTACCTTGCCTACTCCTCAACTACAAGTAGAAGGCATGATCATCCCTGCCTCCTGCCCTCTTGAGGAACTGCACTCTCATATTTCTTCTCCACCAGGAGAAGAACCAGTCTCTTCACCCATTTCGACCGAGGAAGACCCAGTCATGGTTTGCTCTTGCCTTTTACCTGAGATTGCTACATCTCACTCACCTCCATCCATATCTAAACTCAAACCCGCATCTAACCTCACCTCGCACAAAGGTGGCCCTCAACCCAAACCAAAGAAGGCCACTAGACCACACCGGAGGACTCCTCCCCCACCTTCGTCATTGCCCTCTATTTTGGGCCCGCATCCATCCACTTTAAAAGGAGTACTTCCTACTCCCATACCTCACAGAGGCAAGTCGCCTCCATTACTCCCTCAACCCCTCAGACATATATCTCCTCCAAACCATCGACCTATGCCTCTTATGCATCTCAAACCAAAGTCATCGACCCCCACTGCAACAAAACATCCAGACCCATTAGCAGGTTCTTATGCCTTGCTGTTATGGCAATTATTGCAGTCCTCTCGCATCAATCTCCCACCTCTTAAACCATACCAATTTCTCAGACCAAAACTACCCTGGTTCGATGACACTCAGATTTGTGCATATCATCGCACACCTAGGCATGACACTGAACATTGTTGTGCCCTCAAGGTTGTCATTCACCAATGTCTGGGGAATGACACCTTTCTTCTCGACCACACTGTCAACAAGCCTTCAACACCGCCCCATTCATCAACTCTCGAATCAAGGCCATCTTGGTTCGACAACTCTAAATTTTGCCACTATCATCACACTCCGAGACATGACACTGAGCATTGTTGCGCTCTCAAAGTTGTCATTCATCAACACCAAAAAAAGGATACCCTTCACATCAAAGATCCTCTTGACCATCTCTTCGACAAATTATCAACACCAACCCATGCCTCTCAAACTTCATCGCCTAAATCGGGATCTCCACTCCAGACTATGGTCCCTTTGCCGCCTTTAACCCCCCTATTTGACATCAACACAGTCCATTTGACCACCAAGCCTCAATCGACCTTGACCAATCTATCCAACATTCTCCCTAAGCGACTAGGAGAATCCAACCTTATCTTGACCTTGACCAAATAGTCAACCAATCCTTCGACCATGACCTCGACTAGACCTCGACCACACATAGTCCAATCATCAACCAACCTTTTTAATCATGACCCCGACCAGCATAAACCAAACCTCGACCAAACTTCAATCATCCAACATCAACCAACCAAACACCTATCACTTCTTCAAACCGACATCAATCAACACCTGACCAAGCTGGAAAGAGCCAAATGGGGCAAGTTTGCTCCTAATTGACTCGGACCTCATCATAATGCACTAACATGGCCCAGGGACTTATCAAAACCTGAGCCCTTTTATGACTTGCGTCCATGACCATTCTTCTGTTAGTTGAGTACTCATCCACTTGACATTTTACTTGAGCTCGTCCCTTGAGTAACCCCATCCTCTTCATTCTTATTCCTTTCAACCCTATTCCCCTAAACAAGTCCTAGTCAACCCTTTTTGTCAAGCATGAATGCTTTGTCCTAATAAAAAGGGAACCCTTAAACCTCTACAGGCTCGTCCATGGCTAAAAGTCAGTCAACAATTATATCAAAAATAACATATCATACCAGGTCATTAAACTCTAAATGTAGACTGCTCCCTCGAAGGAAAGCTACACAATTGTTGTATTACTAGACTGCTCCCTTGAAGGACAGCTAGGCCAAGTCATTATCAAACATTTAAAGCAAAGTATAGACCACTCCCTTGAAGGATGGCTATGACTAAGTCTTGCTACAGATAGCACCTTTTTTTTTGAAGCTTCCTGCATTGATCAGCTTCACATATATGACCACCAAAGCAAATAACATCCCTATGTGGACTTCCCGCATTGATCAGTCCGCTCTCTAAAAAAAAAATTACTGACAAGCTATAAAGTCATGGACATGCCTATAGTTGTTCTTGGGTCACCTATAAAAGGGGCAAGGTTATTCCTGCCATAAATGGGTTACCCCATCCTCTCATATCATAATCCTACTTATCACCCCAACATACTCAAGGGACTTCAAGCTCACTTAACGTCAAGTGATTCGATTACTTCTCTAACATCAACCATGGTCCACGACGCGATGCATGCATGGGTATTTTGTTCTAAAAACCCCTATCCATGCCATCCTTTTTGTCCTTGTCAATGAAAGAGCAATTCGCCTTTCACTTTTTCTCTACACTTTGGTCACATTCAACCAAACCTTTTTCTAACCACACCAACCTCAACATTTTCAGACCAGCAACTTGACATCATGACATCACCATCATCCTAGTCCATTTTACATAGTTTCTATGGACACCAATACACATGGACACTATCAACCTGACCCAATTTGTGTTAAGCATAAACCAATACTTGCTGAAGCATAAATAGACCTTAATTCATTTTTAGCATACATCCATCATGAATATGGAAAATTACTAAGAATGAAAGACCACTCACCAATGTTACAGAATACACCATTGGAAAAGGCTGTAACATCTTCTTCTCCTCATAATCTCATCCTTGACCTTTGACCATGACCAATCCATACCTTTGACCATTCCTCCCTTTTAGGGAGAACTACATTGGTCTGAGGCCCTTCCCAATTAGGCTATGTAGGCAGCACTCAGTCTTCTAAGGTTAGCTCGGCCATTCCTTCGTCCATCCATTTGCTCGTTCGTCTCTCTCAACAACGTCGACCTTTCATCTTCCATCATGACCAATCAACCAGCCCTGCTATGTCGAAGTCATTTCTGAGTCCTCATGGGGCACATTTGAGATCACTTATATCTCAACCCGACCAGCGACCATGGAGATCACGCCTATCTCCACAGACCCTGACCACTTCTAAGACAACTCTATCTTGGTTTTGTTTGCATGCATGCTACCTCACAAATAGATAGCAAAATTGTTTTCAGACCATATTTTTGGACCCTCACAAGTATAGGATCGCAAGCCGGTTGATCCGCACTACTTGTGACATTTTTGTGTTTTTGGGAGCACTTCCTGAGCCTGGGATACCTGGAACACGACAACCATTTGGAGCTTCAGCTTAGATTAAATAACCCAATCAGTAGATGACTAAATGCTGGGGCCCAATTATTTCAATTTTGGCACTCCTCGACCCTCGACCTGTGACAATTTGACCTGACCATCTTGTGAAGTGGTATACGCGCAATCATGACTTTTACAACGTTCACCCTCACTCTTCTTCATCCACTCTTTGTCAAATCAACACTTGATTCCAGGTCCCCTTCTCTTGACTCCTGCTTTGAGGGGGAATACCTCATCCATACCTCGGGACAATTCACATCATCTCATACCTGGGGCAACCAACTCCTATTTTTGTCTTGCAGTTCATCCAAAACAACCAACAAGACAAAAAGGGGCAAATGTAGACACCAAAATCATGTCTAACCCTTGTTCATTCCCCCCCTTGGTCCATTCCTAACCCATTCCTAACCCATACAATTACTAATTTAAAATAATAAACTTATTTTGAATTAATAACCCCCCTCCTTTGACACATCACCCATGACACCTCCCCTGACACCTCGCCTTGGACTATTTCCCACCCTATGACTCACCCAAGACCTATTCTTACTCCTTTCCAACCGCCTAACCAACTCTCGTGCGTATTTAGCCTAACCTTTAACAATTCCCCAACGGATTATGCACTTGGCGGATGTAGAATGGGCTTGTTGGCCCTTTTACTCATTCTGCACCCGCCGACGTCAGTCAACTATTGGCCGACACCAGCGGGATCGCCGACGTCGGTTTACTTAAACCAGATTCTAACCTCTTTTTGGGGCTAATCACGAATCACAAAATCACAAATTTGAATCACAAATCTGGAATCTGGAGTCTTGGACCACCCGCCACTCTGTCAATCAATCTGCCAATCTCTCAGCCAAGCCTCTCACTCTCTCCCTCAGGTGTAGAAACCATCAGCAACAGGTCTTTCACACCAGTAGCACCAACAACAGGTATAGGGATCTACAACACTCCTTCAGCTGACTACAGGTAAGTATTCTGTTTGTACTTTCATTGTGTTTTCTAGTCATTTGCTTCTAAGTATTATGAACTAGATTTTGCACTTCCTATCCCCAGACCAGACCAGCCCCGAATCCTTATTTCCCTGTCTCCCTATTGGCCTCCTCTACCCTTCTATCCATTTGACATTCTATCCATTTAACTCCCCTGTATCTCTGCACAGACCCACAAACCATTAACCAAAACCAGACTCTCAGACCCAGACCCCCAAACCATTCAACTAGGCCTAAATTCTGCATGACCAGACCTTGTCCACGGACCACAGACCCGACCAAACCCTGTCCAAGCCTACTGCCCCGATCGATGCCGGCCACTGCCCCAACCAACGTCGGCAGACCCTCAACAACCGACGCTGGTAGGACCACCGATGCCGGCTATTGTGACCAGTCCCACAGCATCTTTCAGGTAAGCGTTTGCTTCCATTTTCCTTTTCAGTCTTTTATCATTTTAGTCTTTTAACATTCTGCTATTTATCAGACATCCTTTTTAGTGACTAGTGGGTTGATATCCCTTAAGAAAGTCTTCATACTTTTGGGATCAAGCTTTCGCTTGGCAACCCACCATCTATCCATCTAACGTCTTCTTCGTCTTAGTCTATTTCTTCTGCAGGTGTCATTCCTCCACAGCCAAAGAGGAGTTCTCACAGCGTCTGGATTACGGTGCGCACGACTACATCTAGGTACATACAAGCCTTAACCATTTCATCTCTTAGTTTCTTATTCTTCCTTTGAATGTAGAAAGTGAAAATAGCATAGAAACAGACATCACCTATTACAAATATGTAGGAAAACAAAAATGCAAGTGATAGAAACTACAAGGAGAATTGTGCATCCATTGGTGCCAATACAATGCAAATGCCCAAATGATCCCTGAAACCCTAAAACATACACTAAAAATAGAATCTCAAACACTTTCTCCTACTAAATTTATGAACCTAGGGTACCCTAACGAGGTATTCAAAAAATATTTTTGAATATGTATGCAAAAAGGGGTTTATAACCCATATTTATGCCCAAAATGATAACCAATAGTGAACACAAAGCTAGATATCCAATCAACACAACCTGTAAACATATCATTGCATTTCATTAACAAGATATAATAAATAACCACATGTATTTTCCATTAAATTGAAATAAAGTCTTACATACATCAATGTTTCAAAATGTTGCCATGAGGACAAGCATGGTGGATTTGCTCCATGTTAGACATGGGAGACATATAGAAATGCTCTTAGAGCTTGCTAATGGCTTACAAGCTACAACCAACTTAGGAAGATAGTAAAAATACACACACAATAGTTAACCTAAAATTTTGAAGAGCCTATACTTGGAGAAGAACAAAGACCAACAACAACCGACAATCTTTGAATAGAAGACAAGCCTTCTATTTATACATTTTTCAAACCTTCAAATTTAGGAATAAGAGTTGAAACTTGAAAAGGTATAAAACACCCCTCTGAGTTTTTCCAAGATAATCCTAACTGGAAAAAACCCTTTTACATGCTTGGAATATTCATGTTTTTTTACGAAAAAATATCCCTCTAACTACCTTTTCAAGAAATGATGGATATTTTCAACAAATTTCTTGATTTCTTGGTTAGAGATGCTTCTAAACGAGCTGGAAAAAGAATATTATTTTGAGGAGCCAAACAAACTCTTATCCTCATGTGTAACTACTTGAAGATGCCTTGGAACAAATTCTTGCATAGTTGGAACCTCCTGCTCTTACAATGATTGCTTGGGGATATTCCAGATCCATGGCTATTTAAGTAATATTCCTTGGAGTGGCCCATCTGTATCTTGAAAACATACAATTTCTCTCTCATTGAGGAGCTTAGGCAAATAAATAAATGAAAATAAAACAACTTAGGTTTATTTCACCCTTTTACTCTTTGGCTCCAAACTTGCATTTTTACCTTTAGCAATTTGCACTTTTAGTTTTTTGCAAATTTGCCCTTTTGCACTCTTACTTTCCATATTTTATTTTTAACAAACTTTCCTTTTTTGTAATTTCATCCATATTTCCTTTTTTAATGCATAAATGCATTATTTGCACTTTTCACCTTTTTGGGGAATCCTGGTCCTTTAATGTAAATTTCTACCAAGTGCAATTTGCACCAAGTGTAACTTGTACCAAAAGTAATTTTCACCAAGTTAAATTTGCACACTACTTTTCCAAATCATATATCCCTTTACAGCATGTGGGAGGTGGAGATGGGGATGCACTTTACACATTGTGTTGGTGCAAAGTGCAAGTCAATCTCTCATCTTCGCCAAACTTCATTTTATGCCCTTTTAAGCATTTTTTCAAGGTGAATTTTGGGTACCCTACCTTTTTACATGGTGCAATTTAAGAATTTATATTTTGCATAATAGTTGTGCACTAAACTTTCCTAGGGAATTCGGAGGTCTCATTTTGAAACTTGAAAATTTTGGATTTTTCAATTTTTACCCAATTCCACTTCCATCGACCTAGTGCATTTTCATTGATGCCAACCATCTCTATGGGGACTTTAGGTTTCTTGCATCCACCTAGTGCATTTTCATTGATGCCAACCATCTCTTTGGGGACTACCCACAATGTTTGAGTTTATTATTGTGGCTATAGAACATACTCAATATATTTCACCTTTTTTTGTATATGAGCTTCATGCATCTTTAATGTCTCATGAACATAGGATAAGTAACTATTCTAGATCTTATTTCAAGCATGTTTTAAATTCAAAAGATTTGGTTAGTCATGGTCAAGGTAAAATCAGATCTAACTTTAGAGGCAAAGAAATAAATTCATCAAGAGGTAGAATAATTAGTCCCAAAAATTCAAGTGGAAGTGGTAGAAACATAAATACAAGCCATAATCAGTCGCATGGCCAAATGTATGACAATTCACAAGTTCAATGTCTTTATTGTAAAAGATATAGAAATTAAGCATATAAAAAAATTAGTTTTATTTTCGCAAGCAAATTGTAAACTTTTCTAAGTATAATCAGAATCAAGATACTATGTTTTTGGCAAGTAGTTTTGCATAGGAGATTCCAATATATGTTTTGTTTCTAGATTCAAGTTATATTAATAACATATCAAGAAATTTAGAAACATTTTCTAGATTGAGTAACTTAGTAAAATCAGATGTTAGTTTCAATAATGATAATAAAGTTCTAGCTATGATAACAAGAAATGTCAAAACTATAACTAAGCACATGGATAAAAAATTTAGAGGTCTACTATGTTATGAGTTTAGACCATAATTTGTTGAGCATTGGCCAACTTATTTTAAATGGGTATAGAGTGTATTTCAAACATAATGAATGTATAATTTTGGATGAATTTCCTAGAATTAAGCTTATATCCAAAGTCTAATTGACAAAATACAAAATGTTCCCTTTTATTTTGAAACCTCTTTGTAGGATGGAATTTACTGAAGATTTCATGGAAGTAGTACATTAGATAACTTTTCAGTCAAAAATAAAGGTTAGGAATTGATTTTGATATTTATGATTTGGACACATGAATTTTTTAGGTCTAAATTTACTATGAAGTAAAAGTATGGTAATTGTTTTTCCATTGATAGAAAAACTAGATAAAATGTGTGAAGGGTGAATTTTATGAAAGTAACATAGAGAGTTAGTTCCACCTGATAATTCAATCAAAGTGAAGGTACCATTGGAGATTGTTCACTTTTATTTATGTGGAAAAATACAAACACCTTCAATTAGTGGATTATTTTATTTTTTTACATTCATTTATTAGTACAATAGAAATACACAGGTGTATTTCCTAAAACATAAGTCTTATGTTTTAGATTTTTTCTTTTTCCAATTTAAATCCATAGTTGAGAAGGAAAGTGGACATCATATTAAAGTATTGAGAAATTAATTTTTTTTGAATTTTTTTAAGGATTATGGAATCCACAAGAAGTTTAATTTCATGTATAAACATCATGAGAATGGTGTGGAAGAGATAAATAATAGAAAAATCATAGACAAGGATAGGTATATGTTGAAATCCAACCATTTCCTAAATGAGTATTGGTGAGAGATTGTAACATTTACAGTCTACATAATAAATAGATGCCCAACCAATAGTGTTAAGAACATGATATTAAAGGAAGCATGAAGAATAAGAAAGCATAGTGTTACTCATATGAGAGCATTAGGATGTGTGGAATATGGATATGTCCCAGATCAATTGAGAAATAAATTGGATAAAAAGAGATAAAAAAGTATATTTTTATGATATCTATACAAGGACATAAAATATTATAAATTATATAATATAGTAACCAAAAATTGATAATCAACATAGATTTACAATTCATAGAATAAGTATCATGGGATGGAAGTCTAGAGAAAATGGGAAGTATTATTCTTGGTTTACCTCAATATGACAGTGAAATATTGACTCCATCATGTAGTTCCTCAATGGTACCTCCTTCCATGCCTACTCAAGCTCAAAATGGTGGTCCTCAAGTGACACTTACATCAGTTATAAGGACATACTCATGTATTCAAGAAATAACTCCATCAAAATAACAACACTACTTAGCATGATATACATATGTAATGACACCTTTTTTCATATGCTTTCTCGGTGCAAGTCTATCTAATAAAAAATCTTCAAGTCAAATTTAAAATCCAACAATGGAATGTCTAAGAAGGCATAAAATAATAAGTGTAATGGATATATATGATCAAAATTAAGGTGAAGATAATGTTAATTAATTTTCTTTCCCCCCCCTTGATTTAGGAAGTAGTTAATGTAATTCATTTTGAAGAACAAATCAAATATGAAATTTGGGCACAAGCCATGGATGAAGAGATAGATGTTATATAAAATAATTACAGATGTTATTTAGTAAATATTTCATCAATAAAATATGTGATAGGAGGAAAGTGGTTATATAATACTAATTTTAATGTTTAAAGAGATAATAGAAACATAATGCAAGGATAGTAGTAAAGGTTTTTTCATAGAAACTTGGTGTTGACTACAACAAGACATTTGCTCCAATATCCCATCAAGACATAAGAACATTATTGATAATTGAAGATCAAAACAAGTGGTTAGTATGTTATATGGATCCAAAATCCACATTTCTAAATGGTTTCCTAGAAGAATAAGTATATATGATACATCCACCAAGATATGAGATCTTATATCAGAAGATAAGGTTTACATAATAAGGATAGCACTTTAAGGACTCAAGCAATCTCATAGAGCATTGTTTGGCATAATTTATTCTTACCTCTTACATATGGTCTTCAATATGTGAAAATATTAGGGTACACTATATACAAATATGAATGGATAAGATCAAATTCTAATTATATGTTTATATATTATTTGATATTCACAAGTGATTTATCAATTGATTTATTCAAGGGAGGCATGCAAAAATAATTTGAAATGACCAATTTGGGTCTCTAGAAGTATTTTCTTAGGATTGAGGGAAATTAATCTAAAAGAGAAAAATTCATTTCTCAAGTAAACTATGAAAAATAAATTTTGAAAAGATTCGATATGGGACACTATGAGCCAACATCAACTCTAGTTATAACACAATTGATTTTAGGTATGAATAACAAGGGACCCAATGTTGATCCAATATTTTATAAAAGAGTTGTTTGTGGTCTGATGTACTTGATAGTCACAAGGGTAGATATAATGTATATCATGAGGCTTTTTTAAAAGTTATGGAGTATCGAAGAGATTCTAATTAGAAAGCAAGAAAATTATTCTTTAGATATGTGAGTAGAGATAGAAATCATCTTAGGATACACAAATAATGACTATGCATTCAAAATCTTAGGATACACAAATAATGATTATGCATTCAAAATTACAGATGGGAAAGGTACATTATGTTATGTTTTTCATTTTGTGATAGACGCAGTATCATGGGCATCCAAAAAATAATCAATTGTCAATATTTCATAGGAATAAACAAAGTATGGACCAATAATGTAATCAACATTTCAATCCATTATGATAAAAATAATTTAAATATAGTTGATACGAAAAAAAATAGAAGGAACAAATATTTTCTATAAATTGTTAGCATATAAATGTCAAATATAATTTCATTAGATAATTAATCAACAATGAAAATATTTATTTAGATTTCTAAGGTCTGAAGACTAGTATGTAAAAATAATCACTAAGATATTTGGAAAAAAAAATTGAAGATCTAAAAAATAGTTTATACATATTGGATTGTACTAGTTGTAATTAAAAGTAGTTTTGAAATATGTAATCCCAACCACAAATACTTAATATTATCATGTTCAAAATTTAATATTTTACAAGTGCATTTCCCTAAGATATTTGGATGTACTTTATTTTGGGTAGCTTTTATTTAATATAGTAAGATGTAGTTCATTGTTTCAGACGTCTCATCACCCACTATAAGGATCAGTAGATAATGCAACTTCTCATGTATTTTGTAAGAATTAAAATATACCGTAACTTCTCATGTATTTTTTAAGAATTAAAATATAGTAATGCAATAAGGAAAATACAACAATAACAAAGAAAATACAATAACATGGTGTGCAAAAATTTGTGATGCATTAAAAATTTAGTTATTTTTATTTATTTTGTAAGAAGTTTTATCAATAAAAATAAATAATACGTATGTGCATATCATCTTAACTTTACTATTTATTTCATTTGTTTTGAATGTGTACATTCCATCTTAACTACTTTAAGGATATATTCTTGGCTAGAATTGGACAAGTCTCATGAAATAACCACTTAAGATGCTCTATCCTAATCTCATGTCTCTGGACCGCCTATATCGAGCTATATGGCCATAATATAAAATGGACCCAAGTATTCACTCCTTAACAAGGGATCAACTTTATAAATTTATGATGACAATTCTTAAGTCATTGGAAATAATTAGAATTTTCTTTTTCTATAGTACGATAAGGATGTGATTATGATATTTCATGAAATGTTATAGTGAAATTTACAACAAGTTTCCATTTTAATATATATGAAAATTAAATGGAACATATTCAAAATATATAGATTGGTTAGAGATCCAATATCTAATTTTAGAGATCATATAAACACATTATTATCTATAGGTTATGTTCTTGGCAGGTAAGTATAATATTTTAAGGTGCAACTAATTAAAATGTTTCAATTGACATTTTTAAAATAAATTTTTGTTCTAATTTTTTTTAGAATATTGTTTAAAATGTTAATATATAATATTTTATTTACTTTTTAATAATTAGATAATATTTTCAAAACTAATGTGACAATGTTATATTTTGTTTATACCAATTTTGATTATAAATTCTTTTCCTATTTTCCCACCTACCTTTTAAGAAAAAGGGAATAACAATTTTTTTAATTTTTTTTTTTGATTTTTCTCTAAAAATAAATATTCTTCATACATTCTAACTTTCCAATTACCTATTAGAAGAACAAAATATTTTATATTTGTATTTAATTTTTTTATGTTGTTAGAAGAACATTGATAAACATATATAAAATATAAAACCATTTCAACTATTACAATTTAGTAAAAAATATTTTAATCAAACCCATATATATATATAGAGAGAGAGAGAGATTCACAACTAGCTATCATTGTAAGTCAATGATAGGGACTTCCACCTGATAATATTAAACCTTTGTCCCACTAATGGGTAGGCATATTTTATGGATAATTCTATGGACATTAAATATCATAATGCATATTCATTATTTGAATTGAGTTTGGGTGATTATGGGACCATAAAATGTGCATGTTATTGTATATAAAACTTTGAAATGGTAAAAGTGCATGCATTTGAAATATGAAATAAGTAAAATATATACATTCTATAGTGTGTAAGTACAATAACCCATACACATTATGTTCTAGCAAATTATTGAAGGGTAAAATGCAAGAGGGGGATAAACTAAAAGGTGGGAGGGGGTGGTTTACTAAAATAAATGTTAATAATAAGTAATTTATACTTTAAATTTATTTTACTAAATATAATAATTAGGGTCACTCTAGATTTCATAAGTTGGTATCACATATACGTTCCTTATTATTTGAGAGAGAATTTTTAAAAATCCAATATAGTTAGTACTTAGGCATTTTCAGGGTTTCAATATTCAACATAGGGATTTCAGGGCATAACTTTTACAATTGGTGTCCATTTTGGGTAAACATATAATCATTTTTGAGGCTTTATTGTCTTCTAAATTAATTTCCCAAATTTATAGGAGTCTTAGGTTTTTCAAATTAAAGTTTAAAAACCAACACACATCCAATCACTCTATTATTCTAATTTTATTTACAGTTAGGTCCCTTATAGGTAAATATACAACATGAAAACACAATAATCATTTTTATCTAGGGTAAATAGGGATAATTTGGGCCACATTTAAGTTTGGTCACCCCAATTGAATATGAATTCATGCCAAAGTGGTTTTAATAGGGGAAAAAGGTTACATTAGTGACCCATGCACATCCAACGAACCCTTCATGTTGATTTTAATTGTGACTAAGTCCTTTATAGATCAAAAGTGACACAAAACACCATATCCACTTATGATCAAGGTAAACAACAAAACATTTATTAAAATTTGTGTAAAACCACACATTTTATCTTAAAATTCAAGAAATAAATTTGTGTTTGTGGAAAATTAAGTCTACTTATGAATCTTACACATCCAACCACCAATTTATGTTGATTTTACTTGTATTTACCTCCATTATTTCTAAAAATGACACAAAAATACCATATCCACTTATGACCAAGGAAATGTAAATGATTTCTAGAAGATGTATGTGTAATCACCTTAACTAAATTTTAATTCAAACCAAAGTGGTGTGATTGGGAGAACATAGGTCACAATGGTGACCTATGCACACCAAATGACCATTTTATGTTAATTTCACTTGTTAATCATCTCTCCCTCTTCAATAATCACTTCATCCTCATTATTCATCATTCTTAACCACCCTCTCCTAATACCTCATTATATCTAATCACTCCCTCATTGACCTTACTATCACTCATCATCTCTAATCACTCCTTTATCATCCATAATTAGTCCCTCATTGACCTTCATCATCTCTAATAACTACCCCATGGTTCCTCATCATCCACAATCACTCCCTACTCATTCCACATCACCCCTAATAAATTTTTCCTCATCCTTAATCATACCTAATCACTCCCTAATTTACCCTCATCATCCCTAATCCCTCACTTGTTAAACCTAATCATCCATCACCATCTCTTATCACCCCCTCATCATCCTTAATCATTATCTCATTGAACCTCAATCTCCCTCATCATCCTTAATCATTATCTCATTGAACCTCACTCTCCCTCATCATCCTTAATTAATAGAAAATTAAAGAGCTGATAAAAAATTAATACATGCAATGTAGAGCTAAACAATACATAGAATAATTATTCACACTATATTAATTCGATATAATATATTTGGCTATTATATAGCCATCAATATAACATAACCACCTCCTACTAAATAAGGAGGATAAATAACAACTTACCCAATAACACACATTTGTAATAATAAACCTTACAAGAATAAATTTCTCGATAATAACAAATAAACTAATATGCTATAATAGGTTTAAAATACTTAAACCTATATAACATAGAATAGTTAATAATGATACGAATATTAAATCTTAACATTCACCCCATTAACATTATTAATTCCTCTCACCTGCTTAATGTGAACATGGGGATAGAATCACATTCTCAAAATATTTTCACCTCCTAAAAGTGCTTATTAGACCAGGGATAAACTCCATAGATTATTTCTTTAATCTCATGAAGGTGTACTAGTGAGCTGAATTATGTAGGACTAATCCCTTCTTCTTTGGGTTCTTATGGGACTTTCCATTCCTCCTTGGGCACCCAAATTCTAAATCTCAAAGATCCAAAAGCTTGGCACTAGCTAGACAACCATTCTTATTAACACACACCACACAAATGTGCCACTAAATCAGAAGTGGCCTCTTCCCTAGTGGCTTGAAAGAGGCTTGAATGGCCTCCATCCTCTTGTGCCTCCATCCTCCAATATTAGCTACTTAAAAAATTTGGTGGTGAAGCTTAATTTACAATAATGGATGTTGTGTATAAGTCATAATACATCTAATAAGATAATTTTGGTCATTTTTACAATGTTTGAAAATAATGATTGAAATACTGACTCAAAAAGACTTTGAATTTTTTTGACAAAATCCAACACATTTTAAATTTTTTTACGTACTCTTGAAAATGACTCTAGAATAAAACTAAAAATTTTAATTACATAGATATAAACTAATTTTGAAAATAATAACCCTAAATGATAAACATCAAATTTTAACAAAAGCTTTTAAAACTTAATACCAAAAAACTAAACTAAACATTATATAAATGATGTTTGACCAATTTAAAACTTTAACAACTAATAAAGACTCATATCAATATGACTAGACCAAATGACTTATTTAAAACAAAACCTAAATGTATTAAACAAACTAAAGTCACGTAATTTTAAGGCTCCGAAAAACTAAAACACACTATTTAATGGTACACACCAATAACACTGATAAGAATGACCATATGAGGAATATTGTTTTGACCTAAATGACAAATGCATTTGACTATGGTAGCTCTAGTCAAAAACTCCTATATCATGTGTCACATACATAAGGTGTGTTAGAATTGATTTCCTTTGCTCAAGGTTATGCACATATCTCATTTGTCAAATCATACGACATTTCACCTATCATTAGACATGAGATCATAAAATATGATGGACAAATTTAAAAATAAAGCTACACACTAACTATGATGCCACAATAGTTGTTGCAAAATAGATAGGTCCACCAATTAAATTATCTTTACTAACATGTTACCCAGATTAGAAAAGAATGAATTATATGTAGAGAGGACTTTTTAATCATGATTTGATTGGTGGATGACTTGAAGTAGATCTGAAGTATGCTTGGATGAGAATATTGGAAAATATGATAGTTGATTGTCCAAAATCACATTTAAGCTTCAAATGACAATCACGCAACACTATATTTGATTTCTTCACTTTTTATAAAACAAAAAAATACACTAAGTTATTCTAATATATATTACTAGCATTTCAAAAAAATATTCAAATAAGACAATTACTTGGGCCAATGATAAACAACATGATTACCCCTGGCTATTCTCAAAATCCCATTATTGGTAAAGGATCAAGACTTGCTCTGATAGCAATAATAGAAAATTAAAGAGATGATAAAAAATTAGTACATGAAATGTAGAGTTAAACAATATAAAGATTAATTATTCATGCTATATTAATTCAATACATTACATTTGGCTACTATATAGCCATCAATATAGCATAACCACCTCCTACTAAATAGGGAGGATAAATAACAACTTAACTAGTAATACACATGGGTATTAATAAACCTTATGAGAATACATTTCCTAATAATAAAAAACAAACTAATATGCTATAATAGGTTCAAAATACTTAAACTTATATAAAATATAGTAATTAATAATGTTACAAATATTAAATCTTAACATTAATAACATGCTCATATTCCCTAATCATCCCTAATCACTACCTAATTGATGCTCACCTCATCATCCCTAATCATCCCTACTCATTCCCTCCTCTTCCCTCATCATCCCTAATCACTCCCTCCAATACCCTGATGGTGGGTAGAGTGGCTTCCCATTTGTTCCTAATTGGATTTTATTCCAATTCAAAAAATTTGTCACACATTTAATACTTATATAAATTCTTCTTTCACTCGTCTTTTACTCAAATAAAAAACTCAGACATATCATTTTATTGTCTAGTGGGATTTAAAGATTTATATGGTGATCTATGCTCTAACTTTGAGAGAGTTTGTATATAGATCCTTGATCTAGAATAAATAGGTTGAAAAGTGAGCAAAAGGTGGGATGAAACTATATTATTTACATATATAGAGTGGGATTTAGGCATATAACAATCCTAATCCCAGAGTTGATAATCCTTATTATATCTATATAAATAGGGGCGATTGGAGAATAGTTGATAATTCCAATGCCAACCCCATATTTGATTTATCATTTTCCCTATCTGCCATTAATATTTTGACCATAGTAGAGAGGATTTATAGATATATAGATAGGCAATCACCAATATGGTAGAGTGTGTTTCCCAACCCAACTTGATCTATACTCAACCCAATCTATACCAAACATGATCTATAAATGGAAGGATGGTAATATTTATTAATTTAGTGTATCAAGGAGGGTATTATTTGGGATTAGGAATTTACTTATAAGACCTTAATTCCAAATTGAGGCCCTAGCATTCTTTGTGTATGCCATGATCCCCAACACATTATATCAATGGATGTCATAGGAATGGGACCTCTACCATAATTAAATGTGGGTCACCATTCTAAAGGACATAACTTGATCTCAAAATTTACTTGATTTATAAGGCAAAGGAAACCTTCCCTACCTACTTCATCTATGCCAAGGAGTAAGGTAAGGGAAGCTTTCCTTCTTGATATATAACTTTTCTTCATTTAATAACATATCCAAGGGAAATTTCTTCCTCAATAAATATCAAGGGAATTTTTCCTTCATAATATATATATTTTATTTTATATTATATTAATTCATATCTATCAAAAAATTCTTACTTTATAATAGATATATTTGTTCTTACCATACCTAATTTATCAGGCCCTACCCAATAGGGCAAGGGAAGTTTGATTCCTAATATATAGCTTTATTATTTTCCTAACTAGTTTCAATTTATAGAATAGACTACCATTGATTATGAAATTGGATATGAGGCATTGGATCACTCATGAGAGTCTCAGAGTGAGCCTACAAGGGAAGGATCCATAGACCTAGCATGTAACTAGACTAGTTCTAGACCATCCCTAAACTAATAAGGTGTCATGAGGTATTGTCAAGGTATATGAAAAATGTATGGTAGTGGATGAGCATGGTAAGAGGTTTTATGAAATATATATGATGTTTTTACATCTTGTATAGTGGTTATAAGGTCAATTTCAAGACCTAATGTGTCTTGTAGGTCAAGACCTAGAGAGCAAAGTGAGAGATGGTGGCTAGGTAGAGTATCAAGATCACTTTCCAAGGTAAGTATGAACAAGTGAGTGTTTTAATGGGTATGTAATGTTGTTTAAAATATTTTGAACAAGTTTAAAGTCATAATTATAAGGAAATTATAGAAAAAAACTGTTTGAAGGTCTCTCAAGTGCACAAAATGAAGGGTTTTCAACCTGAGGACTTTCAAGTATTCATTGGTACATGTAACCTATGCATGGGAATCTGATCCATTCATGTTATATGGTAAATTTTATATCTCAAATTTCTAGGCATTGGTTTCTAGAATGAGTTTCTAAACTTTATGAATGATTGTTAAGACTAAAAGATGGTTTTAACCCTCTCTAAAACCTTAACACTGACCTGATGTGAAAGATATTATTATAAAGTGCTCATAATGGATTGGTATGGATAGTTAATTGATTAGAGGCTAAATTTAACTCTCCCAGACACCTCCATGTGTGATCAGTTTTTCAAGTGAGTAGGTGGACCCTATAAGAAAGGCCATATTTCTCAAAGATTTTTTGTAGCAATCAAAGTTAACCAAGTCAATGTTGATAAATGGATGAATATTGAATCTTGAGACTTTTATTTTATGTAAATGGTGGTTTATGAGTAGCTTGTATCCTTCAAGTGTGCTAAACTAGTCATCCAAGTTGAGCAATCACTAATAGACCTAATGATGCAAATAATGAGAAAACCAAGCAAAAGTGAGAAGTTGATTAGGGATGTGTTATCATGGATTAGGGATGACTAGAAATGAATGAATAAATTTATAAAAAATTATAATACATTCTCATGTTAGATATAATATTTAGATATCATTTTATATAGAAAAAAGTTACTCTTAAGTTGACTTGTTTAGCTCAGTAAGGTTTGTATACCACAAGGTCACAAGATTGGTTTACAAGATAAATATTTCAATATGAACATGTTATTTTTAAATATAATATTTTTATAATGATATAATAAGAAAATAAAAATGAGTTTAAATTATTTTAAAGTGGTCATAGAGGCATTGAAGATCATTTTCACCATGACTTTGCTTTAAGGCAAACTGGTAATTCTGGGCAAGTAAGTTGCAAAGATGAGTTTGAGACTCTATTCCATGAGTTAATTTATATAATGCACATGATTTTTTTTTGGGAATTTAATAAATTATACATTATTTTAAAAAACTTGGAATTTAGTATAGGATGTTGAAATATTGAAGCCAAAATGGATTAATTATTTCAAGTTTAACTGTGTAATTAGAAGACAAAATATTGGTCTACAAGACCAATATTTGACATTATAACTTGTGATATTATTTAAAATAATATTTTTAAGATGTTAGTGATCATGGTACGTTCCCTTTAAATTTTTAAAGATCAAGTTGTCCATGACCATGTTTCGGAATGTTCTGACAGTTCTGAGTGAGCTATTTGAATAGAAGGGTTTGTGTCATTTTGTCCTGTATTGTGATTATAAAAAACAAGGTGATGATACTAAGATAATTTGTATTTTTAATATCTAGTTTTTTATAGTTTTTTGGAAAAATTGTACTTATGCATCAATTGTTCAATAAAAACTTTCTGGGTATGCGCAAGTCTAGTATGAACAATGTTTTGAGAAGGGTTTAAAGTGGTGATTGCACCTAAAAAGTGTTTTGGACCTAAATTGAAGTTGGATAAAGTCTATTTGAATGGAATATTATATTATCATATGATTTGAAGTGTTTTAATGTGCTCTAAGAAGGTCAAAGTGTAACATGTTCGAAATAGGCCTAATGGGATTAGGTCTCCATGAGACCTAAAGATGAGATAAGGCCTAATTGAGGATGAAAATTACATTATATAAATTTATATGAGATTTAATAATATTAATTTCATGGCCTATATAAAAATTATAATATTATTTGGCCAACTAAGAAGAATATGAACAAGAAACTTGTATAAATACTATGCAATTTTAAGTCTATTTGACTATAGAGAATATACAAATGAAATAGAACATTGTTAGGTAGAAGAAGGTCTTGTAGAAAATCATAAGTATGTAGAGGAAATGTGATTAAATTTTTTATAGAGTTTAGTTATTTTAAAATCAAGTTCATATGACCTAATCGAATCAAGAAGAGGGCTAGTTGAGCGAATAAAGCTAGAAGGTAGTTTGAGAGGGCTAAGAGTGTGAGGAGCTAAAGAATCAGTCATCATCAATTGGTTTAGAAATAGGTTATTATAAAGGTAATTAAATATATCAAGTGGATAATTTGGTGCTGAGTCATATAGGGGGTTGGTTCCTCCTTGCAAGTAGGTGTTTGCTAAAGCCTAACCGAATTGGTGCTTAGCTAGTTGGGATTGGTGCTCCATGCGAAGTGGGTGATTCACTAAATTTGATGTTTATCTTATAGTAATTTTGTCCATTTGAATATATAATAAGGATTTCATCCCCTTAAGGGTTTTACACATATATGGTTTGTTGACTTGTGCAATCCTGTTTCATGCTTGTACAGTTGATTGCTTATGCATTACTTGATTCATATGTTGATGTGATGGTTAATGATTATGTTAGTTGAATTAATAAGAATTTTTTTGAAGATTGATTCAAACCCCTCTTCTTAGTCATTTTTTTTCAAATAGGTCTCCTAGTGTCTTGAAAGGGGTTTTACTAGGGGAAGGAACTTTTTGATTAGGCCGATGATTTAGATTTTCCTAATTTTAACTTATGCAATAAAAGATGATTTAATTATCATGTATGAAATTTTGAATATGGTCTTGGATCTTTGTATTTGTGGAACATATTATGTTTTTCAATGAAGGGTCCAACAATGGATGTTCCTATTTGTCCTTATGAAGGGAGGTGATTAAATGATCGTTGATAAGAAGAAAATGATCTATGATGGATGAAGGTAGAGGAGATGATACGAAGAGGTAAATTAGTGGTGATAGGGAAACATGTTCTTCATAGGGGTTCCTAGGATACCTAGTTTCGACATCAGAGAAAATATCCTCAAGATCAATAAAAATGATCACTAGGACTAGCTGTAGTATACATATCTAAAGTAGGATTAGATTCACTCTGAGTATATTTGAAATATAAACCTTATAAAAATATTGTTAGGACTTCATCATCTTGATTGGGATCAAAAGATACTCTTAGTGATTGATTTTTATCTGAATTGGAGGCATCTTCAAAAGAGAAAGCATAGTTATAATCTATTCTAATATCTATTAGCGATGATGTTTATGATGAGAAAATTGATGTAGATAGTAGTGTTGGATATGATCCTAATGTTTATACTAATTGTATTGACTCTGATACATAAGATGTGATGGTACTAATAGAGGATTCTTTCTTCACATGTGACCTCTCAATGTGGGGTCTTTGATATGATGATGGGGAGATAATGGATTGGATAAAGATAGGCCCTTATAAGGACTTATGAGATAAGGGAGGACTAGGTTTATGGGGAACTAACTCATATTTGATCGGGGATTTGTCAAAGATGGTTGAAGCATGGAATATGGATGTGGTGTCTTGACCTTGGATTTAAAATGGAAGGACTTGATCATGATCAAGAATGGAATATTGGCATTAATATTCTTATTCACCCATGGATATAGAATCATCTAATTCATTCTCGATTTCAATGTCACTATGGTCGATGAGGTCTTGGTCGTAGTTTTGTAAATTATGACATTGATTAATAGTGATTGGAATTTTACCAAGAGGTATTAGGATAGGTGGAATAAAGATGTCGTATGAGTGGATAAACCATCATGTCATTGGCAAAAAACTAGTTTAAGGTAATTTCTAATGATATAGGAAGAGGAGTATAGGGGATCTCTTCACTTCATGCTTTAGATGTGGAAACATTGGGTTTTGGATCGACTGGTAGTTGACATGATTGGGTTGGTGGACTAGTAATAGATAAGGTGGCCAAGATGGATTCCCTTTTCTAATTTAGGAAGGGGTAGATGACTAACCATGACTAGTTGATGGAGATTTTAAATGGGGTTGGGTGGTGTGAAGACTATGAGTTGATTATGTGGATCAGTGCAGACTGGAGGTAAGGCTATATGGATGGGGTAAAAGTCTATAAGACATCAAGTAATTAGGTCAAATAGGGGAAAAATAAGTACATCCTTATTTTCCATGAGGCATTGTTCAATTAGGGTATTGACCAAATTTGTTTTGGATGCCATGGATGAAAATGGGATAAATTACAGATGATGTACTTTAGTTGGCCCAAATCAGTAGGTATGGGGGATTGGATGTAAATTTTAAGGGATGAAGATGGGATGTGTGGAAAAAATTTGGCAAAGGCTTGATTTGATCTGATCTCACATTTGATTAGATATTCTATGTGATATTTAAGTTAACCAATATAGGAGGTGAGATATACCTTGATGACGTTGATTGAATTTGACTAGGTGAGCTATAATAAGCTATAAGATTTAGTGGGGGGATATATTGCCCAAGAGACTAAGGTCGACTAGGGATTGATTAGATTAAGAATATCTCAAGACTAAGATGATATAATCAAAGATAATGAAATGATTTTATTGGTAGGATTGTGATTATGACTCAAAATTGATTAAGCATAATCAAGCTAGTGATGAGGACCCTAATGAAAAGAGTTGATTTCCAAAGTAGATGAGGGCCAAAGTATGACTATAGAGTTGACAATATGACTAGTATGGATAGGGGATGAATTGGATTGGACTATGATTTAGATTAGGTTGACAAGATGGTTGATAAGGTGACTAAATAAGACAAGGTTAAGACAAATGATTGGTTATGTATAAGGGTAAGTCAAGGGGAGATGTGATTGGTTATGGATAAGGTGGACCTAGTCTTGTGATAATATGTATGACTAATATGAATTTAGATTATGATAAAATTTGATAGATAGATTACAAGACTTGATTAAGATATATAAGTTATGGGGGTAGGACTAGAGCTATATGGATAAGACTAGGATAGGGTAAGACTAAGCTGATAGGGGTGATGAGGGATAAGACCAAATGCAATATGAAATAAGTTTAAAAGTATGTACACAAAGGTACAAAGAAAATATGTACAAGAAGATATTGATAATGATACACAAAATGATATAATGATGAGACAAAGATATACTAGATGAAGATATGTGAAAACCTAGAAAGTTGTATATAGATTTGGGTCAAATGATGACTTGGCTCATAAACAACATGAATTTGACATGACACTCACTAAATCAAACAAACCCCAGACCTAAGATTATTAAACTGATGGGTGTGTAACCCAATGACTGCACCATCTAATGGCTTCATAGGTGAGGTTGTAGGCCTGTGACCCATTATAGAATATCCCAAAACCTCTCAACCATATGTGCACATGATGGTAACTTGGGAGTTGATATTGACTATGACAAAAATTCCTCTATTATGGATGAAAGGTCTTAAGCTAGACTATATAGGCTCTTTAGGGGAGTCCTAGATATATGTTTGGTACAGTGGGGCTCAAGTGAATATAGGGTGTTGTCTAATGCCTAGTTTGAAGAATTAACTCTTACCCTTTAGGAAATACCTAAATGGGATCAACTATTTAACTTACTGATAGTATTCCTTGATATTTATACTCTATCAAAATATATAGTGTGTATTAGTCCATAGTGGTGAAATCCATGGTCACTATCCCCTGAAGAATATAAAAGTGCATGAGTCAATTCAACATCACACTTCTCCTAAAAATAAAAATGAGTTGGTTTATTAGAGGTTTTTGATCCTCAAAGAATCACCACAAGGACACAAGGAGGGTGGCATAAACCATTGTAACCCTCAGATGACACACAAGTAGACAAAAAGATTTATTAGCTAATTAATTTAGATGTGATATATATATATATATATATATATATATATATATATATACATATATATATATATATACATATATACATATATATATATATATATATATATATATACATATATACATATATATATATATACATATATACATATATATATATATATATACATATATACATATATATATATATATATATATATATATACATATATATACATATATACATATATATACATATATATACATATATATACATATATATACATATATATATATATATATATATATATATATATATATATATATATATATATATACAAATTGTTTTTTAAATTGCCAAACTATCTTTGATAGGAGACCTACAAGACAAGTGATTGATAATTTCAATTGGCAATCTTGAAGGGGCAACATGCAAGACAAGATGTTAGACAAAATATATGACCTATAAGAGAAGATGTCAACAAGTTAAAATTGCTATTAAATTCATCCATGAAAGAAAAAAAATGTTAGCCCAATAATCCTTAATAAAATCCACTAAAAAAACCATGATTTAACTCTATAACTTCTTTGGATGAGTGGCCACAACATAAGGGTCTAGGGGTTGTAGCCCCTAGTAGGGTTAAGGGGAAACACCCCTTTGGGGTTAAGGAGTAGTGCCCCTTACAGGGTTCAAGTGTATTGCCCCTAGTGTGCTCCTTATCTTGGCACAAGGTAGGTCAAGGGACATCATCCCCAATGCCATACATAATTTAAGACTTACATAATGCTTGAAATGACTCACAATTCACTAATAGTGACCCCAAAAAATGAACTCAAAAGGACAAATTGAATGCAATAATGAATGCAAAATTATAATTTTAGATGAAAAAATTATAGCTAAACAATCAGACTATTCAAAATAAATTTCAAAAACTATACAATCACAACTTTGAGGAAATACTATAAATGTAGATATGAGGTTTTTTAGGGGGTTGAGAAGATAGTGGTTGTGTGGTTAAAGAAAAACCAGCTATGGTTAGTGCAAAAATTAAACTTCCAGGTCAAAACCATAACTTATCAATCTATGGTTTTTATGACATTAGTTAGCACTAACTGCATGGTGAAACAAAACCACTATTTCTTAAGGCAATAACATAGGTTTATGGCAATATCACAGATTGTGATATGTAGTTTTGCTTGCTTAGGGAAAATATAACAAAGTTTAACAACAACAAAATGTAGTATTTATAGACAACTAAAAGGATGTTCAAAATTACTAAAATAGACTTATGCTTGATATTTGACTAGGTGGATGTAGTTATAAGCCAAAACTCATTATATATATGTCAAAATATGGTATTGAAAACAATACATTATATACTTATTTACACAATATTTATAGAATATGAAAGATAGTAAAGTATTAAAAATATTTTTAGACTCTCTGAGAAGTAAAAAGAGATCAAAATATAATATTTATGTCGCTTAATCAATTCAAGTCAAAACTGCTTATTATTATGCAAAACAAAACCACTTGTCACAAAATGCAGTATTTCACCAAGTAGCCAAGGGGGTATTTAGGAATGTTTTGAGTTAATATGAGAAACACCTCCACTTTTGATGAGGAAATGACAATCAAATAAGACAAATTTTTTTTATAAATCTAAGGTTGGCAGTGTAGGTCAATGATTTTTATTGAAAACGTCAAAATCAGCTCTTGTAGAGGCAAAATCATAACTCAAAAGCAATAACACAACTATAAATATGCGGTTTTGAATAATGAGATGAATTATTTCAAAACTGCACTTTTGTAGTCAAAACCATGACTTAGAACCAAAATCACTCTTTATGAGATGTGGTATGGTAACAAGTGAAAAACATGATAAAAAAGGTAAACAATTAGTAGTCAAGGTTGGCATTTTGTCAAAACTACGATTGGGATGTGCAAAACTACCTTTTCAAAACTATAGTTAATAGTGCAATTTTGCCTTTCACCTAGAACATGATATTTTTTGAGATTTTGAGCCACAATTTGGTTAAATTTTACCTACAACTTTAAACAAACACACACATAGCACAAAATGTCAGCCTAAGAGGAGGGTTCCCACTATAGTCACCAAATGTAAAATGAAAATATGAGCAATTGGGATTTAATTATGTAATTTAACCAAAATACCCAAATATACAATCTACCATTGAAATAAAGAACCATTAGCTTAAAATATAATCAAATGAAACATTCAAAACAAGATTATAACCCAAAACTATGTGTTCCCAATCAAGATTCAAATAAAATAAAAGACTAAATAATTATGGATTAAGATTACTTACTAAAGACTCAAATTTTCATTATGGCATGATGTTGTCTTAAAGACTTGGTCAATGTACTAAGTTGATAGAAGATCTTAGCATAGATTGGACATGGATTTCTTAATTAGTTTGTAGTTAGTTGAATGAAGTGAGATAGTGTTCTTAAATAGAAGGATGGAAGGAAGATCAATGGCCATCATTAAAACTTAGGAACATGAAGATCAATGGTGGACGATTATCTAAGGAATTAAAAATTCCTTGGGAGATTCTAGAGTACGGAAGGTTCTAGAGGTAGAAGCCTCTAAAATTTATTTGGAAGTCTAATCATGATTATCATTAGATTAGTCATGTGCTTAGAGTGTTCTATAGATTTTGGGCGAGGGGGTGGGGTGGCAGGGGGGGGTGTGGTTGGGGCAGGGGGGCGTAGGGTTGTAAGAAAGTCTAGGAGTAGGTACATAGGTAGGTTATAGAAATTTAAATTCCCAAATATTAGACAAGGGGGATTAGTTAGTGTATAATAAGGGATTAGATGGATTAATGAAGAAGTGGGGTTGGAATAAAGTTAATGGATGAATAAGAATGAAAGGGGATGTTAGATAAATGAATAGAAGGGGTGATATTAGGATGAAATTAAAAGAGATAAATAATATTAAATGAGACAAATAAAATTATTGTTGACTAATAGTAATATTAACAATGATAAATAAAGTGAATAAATTTAGGTGTATATATTATTTTTATCCAATCTTGGCCCATTGATGGTCCTTACCTCTCCCTCTATATGACCTCATTTCAATATGATCATATTCAAACACGGACGGAATTGACATTTATAAATTAATATTGATGTTAGAAGTTGTATAAAAATTGATGTAGACTGCTGGTATAATTTTGAATTTATATCAACATCTCTATTTAGCCTTTTCAATTAAAAATATCCCTAACATCACTATGCCATCTTTCATTCCAATTGAATTCAAGGTGTTGATTCTACCGCATTAGTTTGCAGGTACCAAAAAAGTTTAAATTTTCATTCATTTACATTAATAGGAATTTTCAACATCAAATTATTTTGGTAGTGCCCACCACTTACCCAACATGATGCCCCCTCTAGAGTTTTTGATTTTGTTTTAACCAACTGATTATGTTCATCGATGCATTCACTCTGAAGTAAAAAAAGTTGTGAAATGAATATCTATAAAATCTTATTAACCAATTGGTGTACGTTTAATTTTATTTTCTTTCTCCACTCTCGTACGCTTGAAACACACACATCATAATTTCAGAAACCCTTACTCCCTCTAAAATATTATTCTTAATGAAGACTTGTTATTTATTTGAAATTCCTAGTTTAACCATCCAAAAGTTGCAAAGACTCGTAGGGTTTTAATAAGTTTAATACACTTATGAGTAAGGTAAAAAACTTCATTTGAATAAGTTTAATGTGACTAAATGCTATATTAGTACCGACATTGAAAAATCATAACTGATAAAACTAGTAAAGGAGAATCAAAATCCAAAAGCGAGACAACTTTATAAACTAGTTGCTTTTACTTAGGGTGATAACTCAAAAAAGAAAAGCAATCAAATTGTAAGCGAGACAAAACTCAGGTCAACATCGAACGAAGAGTATACATTTATTCTTCTTTTTTATAAAAAAACGTAAGACATTTATATTACAATACACCTTACACTATACACAATCATTCAAAGCATTTATATAGATGATAAATCGTAACTTTTATTAAAAAAATTCAAAATTGAAAGAATTATTATTATGCTTTTTCAGCCTTTTGTATTTGCCCTTTTTTTTTTGTTTTTTTTGTTTTTTTTTAAAACTGTGTGCAAATTATTATTAGTAACCTTATAAAAAATGTGGATACTTTTTAACAGTGCCTCACATGTCATTTCAACTACCCAATAAAATTGATTTAATTAATATTAAAGAATTGATTTTGATTTTATGTTAAATATTAATATTTTTTTAGATAAATACTAAGGTTCTAAGGGTCTTTGGTCCTATATTATAAAATACAAAGTTTTTATAGAAAACAAGACCTCAAGGATTTTCAGAATGAAATCGAGGTCTTGATACAAGACACAACCAACTAAGTGGCAAGTTAACCAAAATACATATGACAAAAAAATTACTTACAAGACTTATTAGATAGCCTTAAAAAAACATTAAGATAGAGAAGGATCAAAAAGACCAAACCATGCAATATCATTCAAAAACATCTTCTAACTTAACCTTAAATTCAAGATCACGCCCTGTAGCATCAAAACGCTTCCCACTTGATGAAACATGATGCAACATAATTTCAACCCACCAACCAATGTAGCCTCATGGTTACTAGCCAACCATCCTTTCATTACCATTATGATCACTCAATGAGGGGCTCGCACTATCCAAGGAGGAGTCATTCTATCTACTAGTCCACCTGTTGACATAGAAATGCCACTGCCTCTACCCTTTCCTTACAATGTCAATATTCTTTCCATAATTTGAGCTTTGAGATGGGGTTATGAATCTATGCCAAAGGAGGGGGAAAAATAAAATCACCACCAACCAAAGGGGGATGCTAAAGCCTACCTTGAAATTATTTCACAAAACCTAGCATAGCTACAAACCTTATTTCCAAGGCCTTAAAGATTGAAATTGGGATAAACCCAAAACCATTGTTACTAGAAAAGTGGAGATTAGGAAAAGGACCAAAATTGAAAGCTTCCAAGTTTTCCAACAAGCCCTTCCTATGCACTGAGGCTACAAAGAATTTCAGAACCCTGGGTACCCTTTCTTTGTCCTGAACCAGTACTAACATGATTGTAGTGAATAGAGTAGCTACTTCTAAATTTATTTTGCTTAGAAAATTTTTCTAAAAATATTCTTCCCTCAAGGTAGAAAGGATAGATTTCATTATTTTTTCTAATAGAGCTCATAAAATCTTCGTAATGCGATCTCTAGAAGCTTCACCATTTCCTAGACTTCACTTCCTTCGCCCACTACTAGAACCCTAAGGGCCATTGCTATAAATCACTCCATCCTTACTGCCATAGCTATAGAAGACAATGAATAAAATGTACCCAAAGGAAAACAGCCTAAGGTAGAAGATGATGGGAGAAGCCTTGTGAAGAACAAAGCCATCAATGAAGATAATCATTCCTCATTAAATGCCCCATACTACCACCTTTGTGTCATGTGTGATAGAAGCAATTTTGCAAGGGGCCTAAAAAATACCCGAATTAGGAGCCATGTATAATATTAGAAATACCTTCAAAATCTTCCCATGCAACTCTATGATTATCAATAATTATAGATTCCTTCTAATCAATACCATATTTTGCTAAAAAAATTGCCTTGAAATTAGCTTCCCTATAACAATGTTTACTTTCCTAGACTTCAAACCCAACTAAACTCTCCTAGGCCTTGGATATAATATTCTCCAAATCCAAGAAGAGGGTGAAGATTTTTTCAAATATGATAACATAATTTGTGAGTCCATTTCAATCTGAATATTAGCTATACTACACTGGGATGCTAAATCCAGACCAATCACCAAGGCCTGAGCTTTTGCTTCATTATTGGTTTAATCCAAAATTTTATTAAAAATGGCCCTTATAAGAGAGTCACTACAATATTGAATGATGTATCCTACCCCATATGCTCTAGGATTACCCCTGGAGGCTCCTTCAAAATTTAATTTGAACCATTTAGGAGGAGAATGCCACTTTGCATTTTCTTTTATTTTCTCTTTGACTGATACTACCATTGAACCATGAATGGGAAATGTTAAATATGAATATTAATTATATATGTTTTTAATAATAATGTTATTTAATATAATGTTTATTAAATATGAGAATGATTTTATTGTAATCAATCTAAAATGTCTACTTTATAATGTCATTCAATTCTGTTTATATATGTAGCTATCTAACTTTTCATCCTATTGTATTGTAACTCTCTCATAGGAATGATTTAATATTATTCAATAAATTATCTGTTAAATTACAAATGTCTTTTATTAATTTTTTCTTAATATAATATATATACAAAATTATGGTTTTTTTAAATCTTTTATCTTTATATTATTATTGTAATTTTGTATTAATACTTTATACTCTTTTCACTTATTCCATAAGAAGGTAATTAAGTAAATTTTCATTCTCCTTAAAATTAGTACAGCTTTTACATATGTATATATAAATACATCAAGGTATAACATTGCACCTTTTTAGTGATTGATTTAAACTATAAGGCATAACATTCACTACTGCTATGAAAATTACATTATAGATAAAAAGGTGGGAAATGTAGTATAATTACAATGGGATACTGAAACAATAATTTCATGCTCATTTATTAATAAATATTATTAATGCTAATAAACTTAATTATATAGTCTTTCTAAAATAGTTATTGTAGTTCATTTATTGGTTAAAAATTATTAGCTATTTTTTTAATAGATATCCACTTTTAATCCATATCCTTAACCAGTTCTAGGACACAACAGAAGGCCCAGTCTCCAAATGCTAAGATACCATAGACCGGAATTAAACTTTCAGAATCTAAGGAACCCATAGCTAATTAAATTCCAAACACAAAGCTAAACTACTAGAATACATTATAAATGAAAAAGAAAGAAACAATTAAAAATATAATTTAATAAACCAATCAACAATCCCCTTCAAAACTTTACTATAAACAATCTACTCAAAAAGTCAACCTCTAGCTGTTAGAGTACGTCCAGATTTTTTTGTCAAGAAAAGACTTTGTTGTCCAATAGGTGCCTCTATCAATGGAATTCATTTCATCAATTTTTAACCTTTCTACTTTAGTCTTTCTTCCTCTTTTCCCTTTCTTTCTATAATTTAGAGTCTTCAATCCACAAGGTTGCTACATAATAGACAATATTGCTCTAGAGGCCAAATCCTCTTCTTCCTCTTCCAAACCTTTGCCATCCTATTCACTCTATTGAGACCCTTCATCTAATAGAGGCTTTTTAATTGGGGATCCTAATCCAATACACATAGCCATTACTTCTTCATCTTTTTTAGATGGCTGACCTATACTCATAACTTCCACACCTTGAGTTTCTTAAACTTTCTCAAATTTATGAGAAATATCTTGCTCTTCTTGAGACACAATCAAAGATGGAAAGACCTCAACAAAAGAGGTTTTTAAATAAAAATGCAAATTGTGAACCAGATATTAATTGGGGTAGCTAATATTTGTAACCCACTTTTTTAAAATGGTTGTATGAGCACCTTCAAAATGCTTCTCTAGACAAGAAGCTATTTTATGATTAAACTTCTTGCAATTAAAACATATAAAGGGTAAACCTTAATAATTAATAAATTTATTCCACACTCCATGGGAGGTCGATATTTGGATGGAATGAAAAAATAGTTTGGAGAAATTTAAAAGAACACACACCGTAATAAAACTCTACTGGAACTAGAAGGCTTCATCAATTTTAAAAAAAACACCAATCTTCTCAATCAGTTGCTTGAAAAGCCCAAGATCACAAAGAGCTAGGGGAAGATGAAAAAACCTTACCCAAACCAAATCCTTAGAAATGAAAGAATAAGATGGATCAAAAAATGGGGCTCAAAAACATTGAAACACTCCCTTCTTGCCAAAAAACCAAGGCCCATTCTCCCAAAAAAAATCCCTATCATCAATTGAATGAAAGAAAAGCAGAAAGAAATAGTTGGATAATAATGTTATGGATGGATCATTAATAGAAGACTAGGTGGTTTTAGTCCATTTTAAAATATCATCTCCTGAAGGTAGCTTCCCTATACATTTGTTGATCAAATACTTACCACCTCTCTCAAAATTAATGGCCAAAAGCTCCTCATCTGTAAAACCCAAAACAAGATGATTATCAGTGAAGATCAATGACACATATTCAAAATAAGTTGATTCTAAATTAGCATTCTCTTGTGAAGTTGACTGTGTTCTTTCCTCAAGCCTAGCTATCACCCTCAGTCCCTCCTGAAAGGGCTCTGCCACTTAAATCTGACTTGTTGAGATCAAATAGGGATTAGAGCTAGGATGAATTTTAAGTATAGAGCCTTTACAAAAATCCTTGTAGGAATGAAAAATATTTAAAATGTTCTTGCATGTGGCAAACACCATCGACCCCCTAGAAGCCATAAATACACCCTTATTAGCATCATCAACCCTCCATTTTGGAAAAATATCATCACTGACACAAATCTTATCCGTGTCAAAAAACCCCACCCCTAAACTCTATTCCTTAGACAAGCTACGATGACCTTTCTTCCTTGCAGTGAATTTTACATGGGTTCTTTGCTTGCCACTACAATCGCCTCTCCTGCCCGTAACACTGAAAAGCCCTAAAACTTGGTCTTCTTCAAAACATAGAAAATCTACATCACATTCCTACCCATTGGTTGTCAACCGCTTAAGATGCTTTACTATTGATGTTTGTTCTTCACCATCACATCATATAAAATTTTGGAAGTATTTCAATTCAAAATAATTAGCTAGTACTCTTTTATGATTATGTTAGTTCATTTTTTTTATCACTCCCTACTTAGCATTAATTATATGTTCTTGTTAAGATAGATATTGCACTTCATTTATTGGCTAAGAATAATTAGTTATTAAACTTATGTGATATATTATTAAGTTTTTCATGATTTATGATATACTTATATTAGAATTTTATAGACAAAGTTAACTAAAAACAATTTGCAATAATTGAGATAGGAACTAGCCATTATGCATCCCTTATTCAAAGGAGTGTTAAGTGAGGAGTTGATGATACTTTAGAGAGATTCAATATGATAGAGTGTTAAGGGGAGCATATGAGGGAAAAGGGGTTGTTAAAAGCCAAAATACCTTATGTATTATAGGCTATGGGTGGGTCAGAGTTTATTTTTTTGAAAGGTCAAAATCGAATCATTTTTATTTTAAAAGTTTACAAAAAAATAAAACCTCATAAATAAGAGAAATAAGAGGGATGGGGAGGGGTTCAAACTATTGCATTTATTTTTTATTTTTATTTTTAATTCAAACAAACATATATAAAAATAAGTAAATTATCTAAATTATTTAATGAAAAAAATAAATATTTGAAAGTAAAACTTTTCACAAATCTCTTTTTTGGTTAAATATTTATGTTTAAAGACAAACCCAAAAAAGAAAATAAAATTTTGAATCAATGAAAAAATTTACAAATGAAATGAGTGAAAATTTGAAAAAATAATAAGATTAATTTTAGGGTTCTACAAGTGAAATCAATTTTTGATTTAAAGGATATAATGAGATGATTCGTCATTACATTTTTTAAAGACACTTATTGTTTTTTAGATTGAATTAATTTTTTATATAAGTTTTTTAAATTTAATATTATTTTGAAAGGAGTCATATATAGAAGATATTACGCAAGTGATATTGTTAATAAAATCATAATTAGAAATTTATTCTACATACATGCAAAATAATTAATACATATTTTTATAATTTAAGAAGATACATGTCTACAAATATATAATATAATTATTGTCATTAAAAGATGTTTGAAAATAGTTAGAATTAAATTTTATAACATGATTGTAAATGTGAATCGAATATATATATATATATATATATATATATATATATATATATATATATATATATATATATATATATATATATATAAAAGAAAACAAAAAAAAATTTCAATAAAATTGTAAAGATTAACCACAACTAAATTTATTATTAAAAACATATCAATTCCTATAATAATTAAAAAATATATTTAAAAAAACAATTAAACTTTATAAAATTTAAATGTAAAATTTGTTAATCCATCTTTAATTAATATAAAGGGAAGCGAAAAAGCTAAATATTTCTCTTTTGTCTAACGAATAACTATGGTTTATCTAAGTTTTCTAAATACAACTCAAATGAACTTAATGGTAAATAGTAGTGCTAATTTTTCTTTTAGAAAAATAGATTATAAGTTAAAATTGTATACGGTGCAAAAGATATTAAGTAAACTTTCCTTTCCTATACTTCACGGAAATATCACATAACAGTGTTTGTATATGTCCAAACAAAGCGAATTAATTTGTTGAAATGTGCCAGTTAACTATATTTATAATTAAAATTAAGTAGGAAAACGAATTAATTTGTTGAAATATTAGAATTATAATAAGTTCAAATGAGACGAATTGTCTGTCACTCCAGAATTGGAATTTCGAAATCGGTGGGAGATGTGGCCAGGGGCGACCATCAAAGGGAGGTGGCATGAACTTGTCGGTGTGTATTCCGTCTCTTTCCCACCACCATTTTGAAAGCGGCACAAACAACTATATTTTATGGTAAAAATAATTTTAATAAAACAGTACAATAACCCGGAATCCAATGAAGGTTTGCTGACGCGAGAGCCGATCCGGAGGAAACACTGTCTCCAACTACAATAACGTGCAAATTTAAAAAACATTGTATTCGCAGCTTTTATACTTGAGAAATAGACCAACATTTTGCATGTTATTTTGGAGGGTTACAACTTAAATCCGTACTCATGGGATTCTTTTCTATTTTAAAAAAAAAATTCCTTTGAATTTACTCTTATCATTTTGTATTATAGGCTATGGAGGCCAGTTGTTATGTCTTCTTATGAACAAACACCGCGGGACCGTGATAACTAATGATGTGCAGAATGTACTTATCAATCATTTTCTCCCACACCATCCTGTTCCCTGGAGTGCATTAATCTAATGCTCCGGATTCCACATCTCGACCTCCCAACGGAGGTTGTTTGACTACTTATAAGGGGTTAATCCCCCCTGCTTCCTACCCTGTTTTTCTTTCTACCTCTCCTAATTGTTGTTTTAATGAGCAGAACCTTGTTTGAGCCGTTCAGAGAGCTCAATCCGTTCTAACAGAACGGAAAAGAGGAACTATACAGTAATTAGGTTGAGGAGTATAAATTATATTATGGCTGGAGAAGGAAAACCTTGCGGAGCTTGTAAGTTTTTGAGGAAAAAGTGTGTGGAAGGGTGTGTATTTGCTCCTTATTTCTCTACAGAGGAATTCGGTGCAGCCCAATTTGGTGCAATTCATAAGATATTTGGAGCAAGTAATTTTTCAAAGTTGTTGCAGCATATTCCATCGGAAGAAGAGCGATATGATGCGGTGGTGAGCATCTCTTACGAAGCCCAGGCTCGCCTTCAGGAGCCTATTTATGGTTGTGTTTCACACATCTATGCTCTTCAAAACCAGGTTTGAAAAATATTTCCTTAGCTTTGTCTCAATTGTTCAAATATAACTGTTTCTAGGGTATTGAATTAATCACTACCACTCGCTTCTCCTTAAGGCTCCTATGCTAACGTTCTAGGGAATATCGTGTAAAGGACTTTGGAAAAACACTATTTGGAGAGGAAGAACTACTATGCCAGAATATGCTATATAAACTGAATGTCCATGTTATTATTTATATAAAACATGATAGGAAGAAGCAATATTCCCAGCATAAATCGGAGTACATTCATTTAAGCAAACTTCAATTGAAAATGTAAGAGCTAGGGTTTCACATAAACACCATGCACTGAAGGATGTTGACTGTGGCTACATTTCTCTCTGCACGTATTAGAACGGAAGGGAAAAGCCACATTGTCATATATTATTAAGGCTAAAATAACATGATGCACGTATTAGAACGGAAGGGAAAAGCCACATTGTCATATATTATTAAGGCTAAAATAACATGAAGTGGGTAATTTACTCCTCTCTTAATACCATACAAGAGAGTTGAGAAATGAACATTCTAAAAAGTCATGATGAAAGTAGCTGCGTGGGGCTTAATTCCAACTCTAACGGAAATAAATTTCATTATAAAATTCTTCTGATGTAAGAATTTGTCTAACAGACAAGGTTTATATGTCGAACTTACTACAATTAAAGAGTAACTAGTTAATAACTGATATATAAAAAAAGGTGCAGATGAGCTTCTCTCTGCTAGTTCTACATTTTTAGATCTTTGTAAGCTGAATGAAATAAATATGAACTTTCAATAGTCAAAATAACCTTAACAAACCCCAAACGCTTAAAGTGAAAACGTGTATAGAAAAGCAATTATGTTTGTACTTATGCTCATCCTTATTCAATTATCAAAGAGTTGCACATTCATGATGCTTAGGTTTTTCTCCAAAAAATAATTTTCCTCTTGCAAAAGAACCAATGTGGAAGACTCTCAATAAAATTTAGTGATAGAATTTATCCGATTGTAAATGCTTAAGCTGATTCCAAAAAAACATTCAATCGCTTGAAGTTGAAGTCCTTGCAGTTTATGACATAGATAGATATACAGTTGTATGGTATACTAAATTTACTTGAACTATAGTGTAATTTTACACAAACATACTTAAATTTAGACAAAGTTCAATAGTAATTAACAACAGAGTCAGAGGATAAATAACGTTCTTGGTATTAAATTTTTAATGAAATTCTAACGCTTCTGTACTTGAATAGCTCGATGGGTGTGTGGTCATGACTTTTCCATGTAGAATGTTATGCTCAAAGTCCAGTTTCTCAATTAAGAAGCTTATAGCCATAGTAAATTCTAACAGAAGTATTCTCTTACAGCCAAAATATAAATAACATACAAAAACATATCGGATTTAGCTGTAAAACTATTTTTAAGGCTTAATAATAATAGTAATTTTTATTGCTTTCTTGAGTGTGAAGATCATGGAAGTTTTTTAATATTTAGTATTCGATTGCTTTGTTAAAAATTACTTAAGACTCAAAGTTTTGTTACTTTACAGGTTGCACATTTGCAGGCAGAATTGACCTATACCCACGCTTCTCTGGCCAGAAGTTTAGACAGGACTTCATTGAGTCCACACAGTGAAATACCTATTTCGTCCATTAACAGTCGTTATGGACAATATTGTTCTTTGAATGAACCAATGTCACGACACGAAATCTCATTGGAGGAAAATGTATTTTGTAGCGACAATAACAGTTCATATTTCCCCATAAACGTGCTGGACTGCTGTCACGATCCCATCTCTGCAGCCCAGCAAAAGAAGGTTTTTCCAGACAATGAAATTTTATTCGAAACAATCCCTGAGCTTGGAGGAGATCTCCAGGCTTTGTCTTTTTCCCTCCTTAAAAGAAATAGAACATGAGCTCACAAGAAGGACGTTCATCACATTATCATTGTAAACACATCACTCGCAACTCATGCTGCCTGTTTCCAAGGTAATAATAGACTTTTCTTACTTTAAATTTGAATCTGATTAAACTAACAGTATAGATTAAAATATAGTGTTTCATTATTTTGCTCTACACTAAGAGAAAGATGGAAAGGCTGCAGTAACAAGAAACTTGGAATATATTTTTTATAACTAAACCCCAACACAAAAAATATATCAATTAGGTAAACTCCAACAACACCTTCTGTGGTATTGTAATGCCCATTGGAAATGTTTAGATAGAGTTTATAACTTCTTTTTCTTTCCCATAAAACAACACTGAGCATTTAGAAAATTTAAAGAAGAAGGCAGATAAACTCTTTATGTATTTCCTATTGGCTGTTTTTGCCTAATGTGTTATTATAAATTTAGTTTAATAGGTCCTGTGGAACAGGCGCTTAGCCCAGTTAAAAGTCATGAAATCATTCAAAGGTGAATAAGCGGATAGGTGGAGAAAAGCTTCAGAACATGTAGTTTCCCATGCACTTTCCCTTCAATGATTCAGAAATGCCCTGCCTGATTATGGCACCGGGTGAACCTCTTCTTTTGTTTGGGCTTTTGTGCTTTTAGATTTAAGTAGACCATTTAGATCATAGATGCAGAAAATATTTGCCACTTATATTTGATGTAAAAGAATATGGAAAATGTTGGAAAAAACTACAACACTATTGTCTGTGTAGAAGAGAGAAAATAAAACAATTCTACAGGTCCGGTTGGGCAGCAATAAACAACCGAAGAAATAAAGCAAGGGAGAGAGAGAATGTGGAGGAATAAACATACACATATATATATTTTAAAAACCTTGAAATTGTTTACATATACAACTGCTGCTGTTTTCAAAGATAACTCACAAAATACCCTTTAAAAAATAACTTTTCTTTAACTGCTGCATTCTCCTCTTGCTACGGATTGCCCTGTTCTGTTGTTCCCTTTTCTGTGGACTGCTTCTCTTCTCTTTCTGCTCACACATCTTCCTCTTACAGACTGCTGCTGCAGGCGTATCTCTTCTGCTGCTCTATCTCTCTCCTGCACATCCTGTTCTTTGTGACTGCTGCTCTGTTGGAATGTTTTGTGCTGTTCACATTCCTCTACCCTACTTCTACGTTGAATGCAATCTACTTCAATACATTCTCTTTTATTTTTTTTGTCTTTATGATGAAAGTCACCTAACTCATCCTTTGCCACCCAACTCTAAATGGCAGACTAAATTTAAAATGTGAAAAAATTTGTATTTAATGAAAACAGCTGTCATGGTCTATAGGTGATTGTAGGAAGTCAAAATAATAATATTTTAACACTCCTCCTTATTTTTGACCTTTCTACCATGGTCAATTAGACTCTTCTCAGTCTCCGAAATCTCCTTATAACTTTTTTTTAACTTATCAAATACTTTTGCATCCTTTTTATGCATGTTCAGAGGTTTGTTATTGAAGTCCATAGCTATATTAATGGAATCAATAGCTTTTTTGATAGATTTCATATTTCTACTAATGGAGTTCATAGTTGTACTGATGGAGTCTATAGTTTTATTGATGAAGTCTATAGTTCTATTGTAGGAGTTCAAAACTGTGTTGTTTGAGTTTGTAGCTCTGTTGTAAGACTTCAGAGCTATCATAACACTATGTAGGCCTAATATCCATACATTTATGACCCCTAACCTTTGTCTTAGGTGCACCAAAGTGTCTTTAGGCAATGGCTTAGTAAAAATATCAGCGAGTTGCTAATCAAACTTGCAAAAGCTAAGCTCTATGACATGATTTTCAATTAACTCATGAATAACGTGATACCTGATTGTAATATGTTTTCTCCTACCATGAAATACAGGGTTATTTGACAATGATATGGATGATACATTGTCACAATTGACCATAGAAGCTCCTTGTTGCTCCTCATGCAAATCAAAAAATATCTTTCTCAACCATATAGCTTGACATGTTGTTGCATTGATTGCTATATACTTCACTTCAACGGTAGAAAGTGAAACTATCAGTTGTTTCTTTGAAGCCTAAAATATAGCTCCTAACCCAAGATGAAATACATACCTATATGTGCTCTTTTGGTCATCAAGGCTACCTACCCAATCACTATCTATGTAACCAACAAACTAAAACTCATCTACTATTGCATGCAAAACACCATAATCTCTTGTTCCATTCACATACCTCAATATCCTCTTACCTTCTTACCAATATGTTTCCTTTAGCCTCTCCATGAATCTCGATATAAGGTTCGCTACATACATGATATTCATCCTTGTTGCATTCAAGTACATTAAGCTTGCCACTAGACTCTTATAACGTGCGGGGTCTACATTACTACTACAATCATCTTTACTTAACTTAAGGCTTGTCTTAGCAAGAGTGAATACAAGTTTGTTGTCTAGCATATTTAACCTTTTCATAACCTCTTTTGCATACTTATATTGGCATATGCATATGATTTCATCCATTTTCTTGACTTATATCCCAAGAAAGTACTTCAAGAAGCCCAGATCAATCATCTTTAACTTGTTTTTAATGGTTGTTTGGAATTTTTCAATGGATTGATTTGCATTACTGGTAAATATAAGATCATCCACATGCAATACAACAATAAACATATCTTCTTTGCATGATTTTATGTATATTGTGGGCTCACTTCCACTATTGCTAAAAATGTTGCTCAACAAATACGAGTCTATATAGATGTACCATGCGCTTGGGGCTTGCTTGAGCCCATACAATGCTTTTTTCAGCCTATACACTTTGTTCTGATTCTTGAGAATCTTATATTGAGATGGATGTCCCACATAGACCTCTTCTTCTAGCACTCCATTCAAGAATGCTAACTTCACATCTATTTGATGTACCTTCCACTTGTGTTGGGTAGCATTGCCTATGATTATCTTTATGGTTTCTAACCTTTCTACGAGTGCAAAAGTTTCATTGTAATCATGTTTGGCTTTTGCTTGTAACCCTTCACCACTAGCCTTGCCTTATACCTTTCTATCTTGCCTTTGAGAGTAGTTTTTATCTTGTATACCACTTAACTCCTATGACCTCTTTTCCTTTTGGTAGGTCAACTAACTCCCATGTGTCATTTCTCTCTATGGCATGCATCTCTTCATCCATAGCCTCACACCACTTGCTATCCTTGACTACTTCTTCAAAGTAGAATGGATCAACTAATAGAAAGAGTGCATAATTCATATTTTCATCCTCATTTTACTCATACCTTAACTACTTATAAACTTCTTGCAAGCTTCTTGTCCTTACTTGATGTTGACTTGAGCTGGAGGAGGAGGATGTTGACCAATGAAAAACTCCTTGACCTCTTTGATGGTTGCTGCCACTAGATAAATCATCCCTTTATGAAGTAGGGGTCCATGTTGGTGCATTGGTGACTGTACCACCTACTATTTCATATTCAATGAAGGGTCCACTAGCCCTTGTTTCAACATGCTCTTCTTCTTGTCTCTCTTCCCAATCTTCATGCTCAATGAATTGAACATCTCGACTGATTATGAGATCTTTGGTGATGGGATTGTACAACTAGTATGCCTTTGATTGGTCACTAAACCCTATGAAAATATAGTTCTCACCTTTGTCATCACATTTTGTTCTTCTTTACTTGGGCATGTGTGCATATGCCATATAACTAAACACTCTAAGGGTTTCAACACTTGGCTTCTGATTGTTCCATACTTCTTTAGGGATTACATTCCTTACACTCTTCATTGAATAAATGTTTAACAAGTAAATGAATTTTGCTACAACCTCAGCCAAAAAATCATTATGCAACATTTTTTCCTTTAACATGCTCCTTATCATCTTTTGGATGGTCCTATTCTTCCTCTTGGCCACACCATTTTGATGCAGTGTATACCTAACTGTAAATTGCTTTTTTATGTTATGATCCTTGCAAACAATCATGAATTCATTAGAGATATACTATCCCTCTCTATCCATCCTCAAAATCTTGATGTAATGACCACTTTTCTTCTCCACAATGGCTTTGAAATGCTTGAAGGTCTCAAATGCTTTCAATTTGTTCTTCAAGAAGTACACCCATATCTTCTAGCTTTAGTCATCTATGAATGTCATGAAACAAATATTTTTTGATAGGGAGGGGGTCTTCATTGGACCACACAAATCTGAGTGTATCAACTCTAAGGGAGCTCTAGCTCTCCATGCCTTACCCATAGGAAATGCACTTCTATGTTACTTCCCTAGTATGCATCCTTCACACACCTTGTTTATCTATTCTATAAGGGGCAACCCCTTCACCATGTGATTTTTATGAAGAAGGTTCAACCCTCCAAATCTCAAATGTCTATACCTAAGATGCCATAGAGTAGGTTCATCTATCATCATTGTTTTGAACGCTGTTGTGAGCTCACTCTGCATTCTCAATGGAAACATCCAATTTCTTGTCATTTTAACTACTGTTATCTTTCTATTGCAGCCACTCCTATAAAATGTGATGCACTCACCATTCTCAAATCTAATCTTTTACCACTTTTGCACAAGCTTTCCTATAGTAATAAGGCTGTGTTTCAACTCGGGTACATAGTAAACATCATGAATTTGTCTTTTGTCACCTTTCTTGATATGGATTGAAATGTTACCCTTGCTCATGATAAGAACCTTATCATTGTTTTCCATCTTCACCTATGATTTTATTGTCTCATCTATGTGGCTAAACATCTCTTTGTTCCCACTCATGTGGTTGCTATAACCACTATCCAAATACCATATATCTTTGCCACTTTGTTTGGCAATGTTTCATGTTATAAACAAGATTCCTCCTTTGTCACTCCTATTGGGTTCAACGTCTTTTGTATGAGTGAAATTAGAATTATACCTATTCATGTCATACTCCTTTCTACACTCACTAGCATAATGTCCACATCTCTTACAATAATAACATTAGATGCTAGAATTATCATACCTTTGCGTAGATCCACCTCCAGAAGTGTTTTTTATCCTTCCTCTTCCTCTTTCATGTGGTTCTTGATGGCCATGTCTTCCACCTTGATTGCTGCAATTTCTTCTTCTTATTCTATTATTTGATCCTCTCCCCCTTCCTTTCACATTGACATTGGTCTTGAATGGTTGCTCATGGGAGGAGGTGGTTGACCTATTCAATCTTTGTTCATGGATTTGAAAAGAACTCATTATCTCATCAACCATCATTTAACTCAAATACTTTGACTCCTCTATAGCAACCTCTATAGGGTCAAATCTAATAGCAAGTATCCCAAACACCTTCTCAATGATCCTATGGTCTTCAAGTGTATCATCACATGTCTTCATTTAATTTACTATGTTCATAGTCCTTGTGAATAAGTCATTGATTGACTCATTATCCTTCCTTTTTAGGGTCTTAATGTCTCTTTTTAAGAGCTGCAACTTGACCAGCTTCACCTTGTCACTCCCTTGACATGCATTTTATAAGATATCCCATGCTTGCTTGGAATGGACAACTGTTAATATCCTAGGAAAGATTGAGTCAAGGAAAGCCATTTATATGTAGATGAGTCATTTGGCATCTTTATTTCTATTCCCTTTTAACACATTATTTTTTGCTTAAGTTAAGGCATTGAAGGTTGTTATATGTACAACCTCATTGTATCCAGCTTCAACCAACTCCCATAGCTCTTGAGAGTTGAATATTGTCTTGATTTTGATGTTATACATATCATAAATTTTCCCATCAAATGTGGGAGGATGCTACCAAGACCCTGAACTTTCTATTTCCATGTCTGAATGCACTCACAATCTGGCTATCCTTCACTAGTGGATCTTATACCAGTTATTGGAAAAAAATACAACACTATTGGTTGTGTAGAAGAGAGAGAATAACATAAATCTATAGGCCCAGTTGGGAAGCAATAAACAACCAAAGAAATAAAGTAGGGGAGAGAGAGAATATGGAGGAATAAACACACACATTTATATTATATCTAAAAGACCTTAAAATTGTTTACATATATAGATACTATTTTTTTTAAAAATAACTCACAAAACACCCATAAAAAAATATTTCTTAACTGTTGCATTCTCGTCTTGCTATAGATTGCTTTGTTTTGTTGTTCCCTTTTCTATGGACTGTTGCTCTTCTCTTTTTTCTCACACATTCTCCTCTTACAAACTGCTCTTGTGGTCATATCTCTTTTGTTGCTCTATCTCTCTCCTACACATCCTCTCTTTTCTGACTCTTGCTCTGTTGGAATGTTTTTTGTTACTCACATTTGTCTACCTTGCTGCTGTGTTGAATGCAATCTAGTTCAATACATTCTCCTTTTTTTTGTCTTTATTATGAAACTCACCCCACACATGCTTTGCCTCCCAACTCTAAATAGCAAACTAAATTTCAAATTAAAAAAAATATGCATTTAATGACAATAGTTGTCATGGTCTATAGGTGGTTTTAGGAAGTCAACATTAGAATATTTTAATAGAAATATATTTTAATGGATTTCAGTTACTGACATGAGATGATTTTAGATATTACTTTATATTGAATACCTGAAACAAATTCAATGTTGCTTTATAAGTTGGAATAGAGGTAATTCTATTGGAGGAGGACCAACATATTTTATATCATCTTTATTGTGTTTGCTAAATAGAATAATTAGTAACTGATGAATCATGATATGTGGTGCATACATTAAAATAGTAATGAATATGTGGATTAATGTTTGGATGAGTCAAACATACCAATGAGAAGATCTTGTAAAATATCACACAAAACAAATTAAAGCATAATAACCCAAAGGGAAGAGAGATGTTTGTGGGATATGGTTTTAGATTGTCATGAACTAGTGTTCAATTAAATTCAACTGCAATGTAAAGAAAGGGTACACCTAGTAACTATGTGGAAATTGTGAATGCATCTCTCTTATTGGCTTATGAGAGTTGTATTTGTGACAAATCAATTTACTCTTGACATTAAATTTTAAAATATTAATTTTTTCTTGTTGGAGTGCATTAATTTCTTCACTATTTGTTTGTCATGATCTCCACCTATCTACATTCCATCACCATATCTATTTACGGCTGAAACTGTTTCTTTGACAAATCACATTTTGCATATTTTTCCTCATGTTCTCCATCCAGAATGTTCTCCCAGCACCCACATTAATGATATGGTCTTTTGTCTAGAATGTTCAAACGCTTCTATTTAAACATAGGAAGTTGTAAAATTTAGGGTATCAATCAATATAAATTGATTTATGTATGTTGTAGCATAATCTCCTCTTCTTTTAGTCTGGTAATAAATCCAATTTATGGACATGGTGAAGTAGTTTGAGATCGTTGCACTTGGGAGGAAGTTATAGAAGGTAGTTTGCTTTGCCTAGGTCACTACCAATAGAGATGGAAAGAAGGAGATACATAGAACCAAATTGTTGGGCTTACTAAAGGAAGTCGAACAAAGGTTTTGAATCTACTAGTTATCTTATTGTAGGTGTTATATAAAGGTAAGCCACCCATAAATGTTTCTCAGTGACTTTAGAGAAGGAAGATCACTATCTATGTGGAGCAATACACCAAAGTTGAAGGAAAGCAAGCTACTATAGTTTTTCAAATTCCCTCTACAGAAGGAGTTTGTAGCAAAATTTAAATAGGTTAAGTTGCAGTCTTTGTTTTGTCTATTTTTTTTATTTTTCTAAATGTCTACCACAAGAATCATTCAAGTAAGAGACAAAATTTTCATCCTTTTTTAAAGGGAAAATCATTGTTAATTTAAAGGGAGACTATCATCATTACAACCTGCAATATCTCTATAAAAGTTTATCTAGAAGAGGATATTGGATAATATTGATGAGTCACTCCTCAGGAGTTCATACTACCCAATCTTCTACAAGGTCAGATTGTGTTATATTTTGTAAAACCACGTTGGCAAATATTATTTGTAAACAACTTCCATTCTCATAGTTTAAAGTGTTTACTTTTCTTCCAATTAAGGGAGTCAATAAGAAAGAGATATTTTTTAAAGTGATTTTTTTTTTATTTTAACATTTTCTTAAGGAGTGATCAAAGTAAGAGGAGACTAAGGTATTAAGGAGGAGAGATAGGGATCATGACATCCAATAAAAATATAAGCTAACCTCAAATTTTGTTATTTATTGGTAAGATTTGTATGTTTTGGGTAGTTATGGTGAAAACATTATTTTATTCTCATGATGTTTGATATTTCGTAGAAGATAGGGTTTTAGAACCTCAAGGTCGGACCACTTTAACTCAAGAAGAAAAATATGCACTGAAGGAAATGAAGACGAAAGATGCTAAAGCCCTATTTTTTATTCAACAAGCTATAAATGATTCTTGATTTCTCAGGATTTCCACAACTAGGTATAAACAAGCTTGATAAATATTATAAAATTCATATGAGTGGACAACTAAAGTAAAAGTAGAAAACTTACAAACCCTAAGAACGAATTTTTAAAATCTTTAAATGATTGCATCAATTCTTTAGTAATGCAATGAATGTTTTAAATCAAATGAGATCTTATGGATGGAATGTATCTGATAAAAATGGTATAAAAGGTTACTAGAAGCCTTCCTAAAAAAATTGATGCAATAGTAGTTGCAATTGAAGAATCGAAAGACTTATCTAAATTATCAATAGATGAATTGATGAGATCTTTGTTATCCCATGAAACCAGGATGCATAAGAATATTAGCAATTCTTCCTTGAAGAATGCTTTCAAATCATAGGTTTCATTTGATAGAGGAAGACGAAGATCAAACTTCAGAGGAAGAGGAAGAGGAAGAGGTAGAAGTGGACAAATGAGTTCGGATGAAGGAGAAAGTACCAATTATTCCAATCTAAGTCTCAACAATAGAGGATGTGGAGTAAATCAATCATCAAGGTTTGATAAGTCCCACATTTAATGCTATTATTGTAAGAAATTTGGCCATATTGTAAATGAATGTATTAAAAAAAAACAAGAGATGGATAAACAAAAAGAAAATTATTCAGATGTATGTGATAATAACTCTAAAAATTTACTTATAACTTGTAATGATTTTAAATAAAGTTCTAGTGACAGATGGTTTTTAGTTAGTGGATGTAGTAATCACATGGAAATAAATAGAGAGTTATTTTATATCTTAGATGAATCTATGAAATTTGAAATAAAATTTGGAAATAACAACAAAGTATCTATAACTGGGAAATGTGTTGTAAACATTTTGACAAAGAATGGGAAAAAGAGATATATTCCTAATGTTTTCCTTGTACCTGGTTTAAAACATAATTTGGTGAGTGTTTCTTTATTATTCCAAAAAGGATATAAAGTTATCTTTAGCAATGATGAATTCATAATTTTGGATAGAAATCATAGTGATAGGTTAATTTCAAGGGTCAAAATGACCAAGTAATGATCCCCTTCTAGATGCACTACATCCAAGGAACAAAGGAAGTCAACTTCAAGGTAGTGTATTTAGATTAGACATGGCTCTAGAATTTGAGGTATGGTCATCTTCATTTTGGAGGATTGATTTTATTATAAAATTAAAATATTGTGAAGGATTACTAATCATAGAGCATCAAACTAGTTCATGTGAAAGTTGTATATTGGCAAAACAACATAGAAAAAGTTTTTCAATAAAAAGTTCATATAAAACAAGGACACAATTTAAATTCACACTATAATATGTGGGTTAATGTAGACTCCATCTAAATAGGTATAAACATATATTTGCTAACATTTGTTGATGATTTCAGTAGGAAGACTTGAATATAATTTCTCAAGTAAAAGTCTGAAGCCTTTGATAAATTCAATGAGTTTAAATGATTGGTGGAAAAACAAAACACTTGGCCTATACATGAAGGTACTCAGATATAATAGAGGTGGTAAAAATATTCTAATGAGTTTATATACTTTTTTAGATATCATGGAATCAAGAAACAATTTACAACAAGGTACACACCATTACAAAATAGTGTAGCAAAAAGGAAGAATACAACCATAATGGATATGCCAAGGAACATGTTGAAGGCCAAGAACTTATCTAATGATTCATGTGTAGAAGAAGTAGTGTGTGCAGTATACATTCTAAATAGGGGTTCTATAAAGACTGTTAGGGGAAAAATTCCACAAGAATCTAAAATGTTAAGAAACACAGTGTATCCCATTTTAGAAATTTTGGAGGTGTTACTTATTTAGTAGGGCCATCTGAATTGAGAATCAAATTGGATGATAAAATTGATAAATGTATTTTTATTGGTTATAGTGAGCAATCTAAAGCTTATCAATTATATGACCCATATCAAAGATATTAATTATTTGTAGAGATGTTGAATTCAAGGATGAAGAATAATGGGATGGAAATGTTGACAAAGTAGTCACAAGTAGAATGTCCATATCTCATAGTGAAGAAAAACCAAAAGAACAACATAGTCAATCAAGTAAAATAGCATAAACTAATCTACAAATAAATGTTGTGTAGGGCACAACATCAGGCCATCTAGATCATCCTAATCCCAATTCAAATGTAAGTGATGAGTCAGATATAACATTTGCATTATTAAAACCAAGGTATAGAGGTAAGAAAACAAAAAATTTAAAAGAGATATATGATCAAAGAGAAGAGAATGTATATTTATATTCAAATTTTGCTTTATTCTATCATGATCCTATATACTTTGAAGAAGTAGTGAAATAAAATAATTGGATGAAGGCAATGGATGAAGAAATGGAGTCTATTGAAAAAAATCAAACACGAGAGTTAGTGGATCTACCTAAAGGTAAAGATTATATAGGAGTTAAATGGGTTTATAAGACTAAATTCAATGTTGAAGGAAAAATTATAAAACATAAATCAATATTAGTTGTAAAAGTATTTTAATAATACTATGTGATTGATTATAATGAAACATTTGTTCTAGTTGCTAGACTTGATATAGTTAGAATTGTTTTAGCAATAGCTACATAGAATAATTGGAAGGTTTATCAAATGGATGTAAAATCAACCTTCTTGAATGGTTTACTTGATGAAGTTTATGTTAAAAAACCACCTAGCTATGTGGTATATGGGCATGAAAATAAAGTTTGTAAATTAGAAAAAAGACTTTATGCTTTTAAATAGACACCCAGGGCTTAATACAGCAGGATTGATTCATATTTGATAAGAAATGAATTCAATAGAAGTAGTAGTGAGCCCACATTATGTATAAATACCAATGAGGAAGGTCAAATTTTGATTGTGTGCCTGTATGTTGGTGATTTGATTTTCACTAGAAATTTTTCAAAAGACATATTCAAGTCAGCCATGATAAAAGATTTCAAAATGACAGATTTAGGCTTGATGATATGCTTATTAGGCATTGAATTTATTCAATATAATAAAGGTATCTTGATTTATCAATCTAAGTATGCCAAGGATGTGTTGAAAAGATCTAAAATGTGAAATTGTAATTATGTATCAACTCTAGTTGAAATATGAATAAAGCTTAGAAATGAGGATAAGGGCTCAACTGTTGATCCATCTATGTTTAAAAGACTTGTTGGGAGTCTAATGTATCTCACAGCTACTAGACCAAACATTATCTATGGTGTTAGTTTGATTTCAAAATTCATAGATTAACTTCAGGATTCTCACTAGCAAGTTGGAAAAAGAATATTGAGCTATATTGTAGGAACAATAGGACATATTTTTATATTACAAAAATAATGATTTTGATTTCATTGGTTATACTGATAGCGATTTTGTAGGTAGAATAAATCACAAGAAGAGCACTCCCGAAACATGTCTTTCATTTTGGATCAAGAGCTGTGTTATGGGCATCAAAGAATAAACCTATAGTGACAATTTTATTAGATGAAGTAGAATATATAGATGCAACTACCTTGAAACATGTCAAGGAATATGGACGTGTAAATTTTTGTCATTTTTGTTACATAATCAGGGGGAACTTACACCAATCATTTGCAATAACAAGTTAATAATTGCATTATACAAAAATCATGTCTTTCATAAGAGGAGCAAGGACATTGATACTAGGTATCACTTCATCATGGAATAGGTTAATACTAAAAAAATATATCTTGAGTTCTGTAGATCTGAAGATCAATTGATAGACATTTTCACTAAGGCATTTCTAAAAGACAACTTTGAATATCTACGTACAAAATTGGGTATTGTTTATGTTAAAATAGTTAGTGGTATAAATTAAAGGGTAGTGTTGGAGTGCATTAGTTTCTCCTCTATTTGTTTGTTATGCTCTCCACCTATCCGCATTCCATCGCCATACCTGTTTATGGCTGAAATTGTTTCTTTAACAAATCACATTTTGCACGTTTTTCCTCACATTCTCCATCCATAATGTTCGCCCAACGCCCACGTTCTTGATATGGTCTTCGGTTTAGAATGTTTGAACACCTATATATAAGGAGAGGGAGTTGTAAGCTTTGGGATATCGATCGATACAAATTGATTTTTTAATGCTGTAGCATAATATCCTCTTCTTTCAATTCCTGGACAGATAAGAATAAATACAAAATTACTTGGAAAGATTTTGATGTTTCTTTTCAATCAGTAATTTCAAATTTGTTTGATAAATATCCACCTATATAAATAATATTATATGTTGGAGACATTATTTTATATCCATATGTTGTAATTAGAAGCTATCCTTTCAAATATTTATCTTTGCTTTTGGCTATGTTTTCCAGAAATGCTAATGCTTGAATTTACTATTTAAAAATGTTAATGATATTTATAAAATTTGTAATTAGAAACATTTAAAAATGATTATGACACTTAAATAACATGTAAAATATTTGAATAATTAGATGTTACCCAAAAAAAATCAAAGCTCGTTTTTATAATAATGATACTAATTTTTTTTTGGTAAATTTTGAGTTGTGGATTTATATATATATATATATATATATTTATATATATATTGGTTTTTAATTAAATAATGAGTAGTAGGAGCCATTGATCGGGATTAAAAATGATTAGTTATTAAGAGTTACAAAATGATTAGTCATTTAAAACAAATTAAAATGAACACTATCTTACCAAAAAAAATAAATGAGAGAATAAAAAAATACCATACACCAAGAGAGATATATGACAAGCTGATAAATTAAAATTGTAAAAATCCACGGATAGAATACATAACTTAATATTATGTAATTTAATTTTTTTCATATAGATAAATGATTAATTGATAATTTTATTCACCCCGTGAAATTTTTAAAAAATAATCAGAGAAAGTTAAGTGGAAATGTCATATCAAAATAAAAAATAATTACACCAAATGATCAAAAATTTATAAAAAGATTAAACAGTAGTTTTTTCAGACACCTAAATACTAACATCAACAACAAAACCATCAGTTAGTGGGAAAATAGTGTAAAAAACTGACCGTCTTGTCTTTTTTACATTTTGTTTTACCTCTTGCCACACTCCTTGTTCAGAGTTCACCACACCCAATTGCTTATCATAATTCTGAATTTATTTTTGCATGCATTTCTTTATCTAAATCTGATATTTCTGATTCATGTCAACTTTTTACTCCCCTTACTGTCCTTTTTAAGGACAGATTCTAGGATTTTTCAATTACTCCCATAGCTAACTCATCTTCTTTCTCTGAAACAAATTTTTCTCTCTCTTTTCATAATTTTTTTTAAAATATTTTTTATGTTATAATTAATAAGTTTATATTTTTATTATAAATTATTATATAATTTTTAAATAATTTAAATATTATTACTATTATTTTTTCTCACAAACTCTATATATTTTAAAAAGAATAATATTTGAACATATAACTTTCTTTTAAGGAAAATGAATTATTTTTTATTACATTAATTAATTTATATAGATTTATTTATATAAATTATAAATATGAAAACATGTGTTAAGAAATTTAAATATGAATTAGTATTTTATTTACATAAATACTTAAATAAGATTTAAAGATGTAGTTCAATAATCATAATATCTCATGTGATTCTTTCTTTCTATCTATCTATCTATCTATCTATCTATCTATCTATCTATCTATCTATCTATCTATCTATCTATCTTGCTAGCTTATTTCCCTGCCTGCTATCTATTTTAATTTAAATTAAAAATTAAAAAAATAAAATAAATTAATCACTAAAAAAATTATTAAATAAATGATCAATTTATAAATAATGTTAATAAATGTAAATTTTAAAAGAGAGTTTGGGATGCAAAGAAAGAATAGTAAATATAGAGTATGGAATGTAAAGAGAGTAGAAGGTAATATGGAGATTTTTATTTTTTATTTTATTATATATGTATATATAAATATATTATTTATTTTAATTTATATAGACATGTTTATTTATGGATATTAAAAAAAATATAATATTTATATATAATTTTTTTAGTTAAAAAATAATTTTAAAATTTTAGTAAAATTAAATGAAGTTAAATATTTGTATGAGGTGAATGGTTGTTGATTTAAGTGGTGAAGTTGAGTGATTTACAAAGAGTCAATCATAGATTAATTTATAGCTGCTAGTAAAATTTGATATTTGAAAAAGGATGAGGTCGGAATCATGTCTTGAATGACTTTGATGGAATGGATACTCCTCAATCCTTAACTTTTAACTAAAAATCATTACATAAAACATGATTCACTATATATATATATATATATATATATATATATATATATATATATATATATATATATATAAAATTTAACTATAATTTAAAAAAAATTAATTAAATTAACATATATTTAATTTATTATTAAATTTTATCATATTTAAAATTATCTATACATGTTTCAAATAAACTCGTGATAATATTGTTTTAATTATAATAAATGTTAAGAATATATATTATCATTAATTAATATTTAGAATATTTTCTTACTATTTTAAACATAATATAATAATTATTATTTATTTTCATTTATTAGTTAAAATATATATAATTTTGTCATTGTTTTGGATATAATAAATGACAATATTATTTATTTATTTTCATTTTTTATAAATGTTTTATAATTTTTTATGTAAATTGTTTATTAATAAATTGATGAAAATTCTATTGTGACTGATGAGATATTTATAAAAAAATTAAAATTTTGAGATAATTTTATTATTTATGGTCTTCTATCTTTTCTTTTAAAAAGTGAAATGAAATGTTTATTTCTCAATAAATAATTATTATTTATAAATTATAAAAAATATATATTAAAGATTTGAATTTCATTTTTAATATTTCAATTGATATATCAAATCAAAATGATTAAAAAATTTATAAGTTTTTTTGATTTAATTTATACATTATTTTCATTTCCATAAAAATATTTTAAACTATATTTTATGTTAAAATTATAACCAATACACATATACTATTTATATTAATAAATATTATTTAACTTTACAAAATTTTAAAGATTTAAATTGAATAAATTTATTTTTTAGATTATTTATTTATTTTTATATTTTTAAAAGGTAAAAGTACTGAGTTTTAAAGGCCTTTGAATCTTTATACAAAATATATAATTTAATGAATCTCAAAAAACCCCTCTCTTAATAATATATTAGGAACAGACAACAAATAATCAACATACAATATATTATCTGTAAGAGTTGAATCTGAAAAAAAGACTAAGACCCTCCTCCACTGTCATCAATTCAATTATTATGAAGTGAATTTTGAAAGACCTCGAAAACCTTATACAAATACAAATATATATGATAATAAATCTATAACCAAAAAATATAATTGACTAGCCTACACCAACAAGGCTATCACATGTTATGTAAACCATTAGTAAGGGTCTCCCTCCTCAACAAGTAGTCCCTCGGTCACCATCACTCTTATTGTGGTGAAGATTCATGTTAGATAGTTTAGACACCTTTTTATGCTGACCGTTTTCATTCTTGCATACTATAGTCTAATCCTTCCTTTGTCCTGAATCCTCTAATTTGGCATAGAAAGGGATAGCTATTTCAAACATATTAATGGGCTGGAAGGAATCATTTGAAACATGGACTGCTTTGCTAAGAAAAACTTTTGATTCTGCCATGGTTTATAGACCCTCTAGTTTCCTCGCGAAAGTATTGTCATTTACAAGATCCTTGGAAATGGGTTTCAACTCGCTAGTTTCTGAACCTTTTTAGTAAGACCTTAGAGCATTTGAGGTGAAAAATGAAGCTTTAATTTTAGGATTTTAATGGGAATTGACACATTTCACAATAAGGAGATTAGAAAGGGTATCTATAGACCGTGATTTATCCATTTTACATTAGGAACTATGACAGGGCCTATTACAAAGCATCCGTGACAATGAAAAGATAAACTCTCATAATTTAGAGATTATATCCAAGAACAACTCTCCACTTTTGAATCTATATTAATAAAGAGGATTTTAAACATATTTATATGAATAAAGATTATGATTATATATATATATATATATATATATATATATATATATATAATGTATTTAAAATTATAATTTATTATTATTTGATATATATATGTGGATTTCTAATTATGTAAAGATTATGATTCTCTCCAATTAAGATCAACTCCCATGAACTAAATATATATAATAATAAAAATTATAGGAATATTAACTTAGAGGGTGCAATAATGTTTCATTTAAAAGTGCCAATAAAGCATGAGTGGCACACCAGAAATTGATGGCCACTTTTAATACGTTATGATATAGGTAGAATGACTTTAATTATAAGGTGTTCAATAGGTCTGCACTTTATTAGTGGTCAAACCTAAAAAAAAATCACTCGTCAAACATTATACTAAATATTAAACTAAGAGGGGTATGAGTGACCATCATGTAATCTTTAAAAAAATTCGCTTGAACCTAAAATGAAGTCCTATTTATAAGAACAAAACGGCTAGTTAATTGAGTAATTTAACTTTGATCCGGAAGCCTATAATTTATTATATTTATTTAATAAATAAATAAATATACATTACATTATAATGTAGATTTTTTTGTTTAATGTGTTTTACAATATAAAAAGTATAAGTTTAATTATCAATAAAGTTATTTTAGTGATATTGTTATTTTTAATTGTTATTTATATATTTTTTTAATGGGATTTTAAATTGGCTTAAAATATGTCTTAAAAATGACACTAATATTAATGTTATTTTTGTTTCACCTTTATTTTTTCATGGAAAAAAAAAGGTAACTAAAATATATTAATTAATTTTTTTCTTTATTATATTTTATAATATATTAAAAATTTAGAACTGATATAAAAGTGGTACAAACTTCATATAGCTTATGCCACTTTTACATGACATTGAATTTTATATTTAAAATAGAAAAGGTTAGATGGATGGCGATGGGGAATCTCTCCAACTCCATTCTTTTGTTTATTTACAGTGATACAAGTATAAAATACAAAGAAAGAGGAGGAGAAAACAATAGTAAAAGGGAGATGAGTAAGGGAAAGGATAAAGGAAATCATTTATTTTTGAAAAAGAGAGAAAAAAACAATAAAAAAGAGGAGGAAGGGAAAAATAATAGTATACCAATGTAGTGGAGGAGGAAAAGGTAAACCTAAGTACAAGAAAGATATTCATTGTAAAGAGGTAGAATTTGATGAGAATTTATAAAATATCATAGTAAATTTTTGTATCTTTTTAAAGTAATTTTCTTAAAAATTTAAACAAATTATGTAGACCATAAAATAAATTGTAAGAAAAAATCTTAGTTATTTTAGTATCCTCTTCACAAACATTTGTTGCATTAAAAGCCAGATTATTAATGCTAAATGGATTGAATGGAATTTTTAATTTATTCGCCCCTATATAAAACTTAGTTGCAATAAAAAATAAATTATTAATGTTAAATAGATTGAATGGATTTTTAAAAAATTCATTTGCTTGAATACCCTTTTGTTGGTATGATAAGCTGTACTTTTATTAATTGTTTAATATAAATGTCTTTCAATCAAAAATTACATTTTATATTTTTATACAATTTTCTAATAATTTTTATATATAATCTGAAATTAAAATATTCATTTCATAAAATAAGTATAATTATTTACAACATTTTTAGAATAAAATATTATATAACATTTCACGTAGTTTTTTAATGGCTTTTAGAGACGGTATTCTACCAACAATATGGCATTTCACCCTAAAAATGCTATCATAATGGCATTGGATACATCCATTTGTGGTGGCGATAGCAGTAGCATATGTGCTTCAAAAGAACCATGAAATGGACAAGTTTTTAAATGAAGCTTATGAGCTTTATGAACTCTCTTCAATGAGAAAAGATATCTCAGCTTCTATTCACCCACCATGGACGTAAATGTGTTTTGATTTTTTATTTTGTTTATTAACTTTTTCTTCTGTTTTTTTTTAAAAAAAAATCTTATTTGGTATTTAATTTTTTTTTTTTAATTATCATTAAACATTCATAATTATATCTCTTGTTAATGATAAGTATATTAATTATAGGGAACTAAGGAGATAGATTACATAGACATGAGAGTATGTACGAGTGGATGTATTTCGACTTATAGAGATATATTATGGATATATACAAATTTTAGTTTATTTTTTAATTGTAATTTTTTTTTTTTTTTTTTTTCCTTTCTTTCTTTCAAATATAACTTGTGTATCACAAATTTACATTTCATAAAAAAAATCAAAGGATGAGGATGTGGGAGGAGTAGACTTCATTCATCTAATTTCAAGGACTCTTTTCCAAAGAAATATACATTTAAAATATATATTTTAAGTACAAATATGTTTTCCATAAAAAATTTAAAATATAATTTTGTTATGACAAGTCTATCTCCCATATTCTTTGATGATATGACGAGAAAACTAAGATGAATAAATTTTATTTATTGACTACAAGAGACTAATTCAATTAAACATATAAATTTCTATTTTTTATAAATTAATTTTAATTAATTTATAAAATCGTAAACTTTTATCATAGATACTCCTCAGGTGCAAAACCCTCTTATCCTCATCATCACAATTTATTTTGCAAAACTTAGATGATAAGTTCTGGTGTTCACCAAAATATAATAAATAAGATACTCCCAAATGCATTAAGGAGTATGTTGATGATAAATTAGGGTCACCCCTATAAGCATTATACGATGATAGACCCTATTCTATAACTCGAGAGGCTTACAAAGGACTTAGTAAAAATGGAGGTGTATGTATATAATAAAGCACATACGTTAATGGATGCTCGAGTAAATTAAGTATTTTGATATGTTTTTATTTGATTAATTTAATTTGTTATATTTTAGTTTGTCATTTTTTTAGTTTATGATATTTTAAATTATTATTATTATTATTATTATTATTATTATTATTATTATTATTATTATTATTATTATTATTATTATTATTATTATTATTGATTAAATTATATATGTGTGTGTTTTTTCTGCAGTATTTCAAAGAAATAATAGTTGATTGAATTAGTAAATTGTTTATTTCCATTCTAAGTGGAATAAAATATATGTAATAGAAAGTAAATTTTTTTCTCTCAAATTCATGATGAATTCAGGCATGCCCACTAAAGCAATACTTTAAGAAAAAATACATCAAAAGTTTTCAAGAGAATAGTTAGACATTTGAGGTTAATTATACTATGTATTTTTATTTTTTATTATTTGATTGAAAATCACACTTTATTGATATAAGTAAAATTATAGTAAAACAATAGTCATGAAAAAAAGATGGGTGGAAAAGTCACACTCAAAAAATAATCCACAATGTTTGAAATAGACCAAAAAGGCTAACAAGAGAGAGAAAAGAAAAAAAGACAATCAAACATGGCCAAAACCCATATCCACAATATGGCCTTTCCCCCCTCTTTCTTATGAACTTAAGTCTAACACTTTGGATTACCAAAATCTATTAGACTAGTAATAACCATCGAAAGTTAATGATTTTGTTAAGGATCAAATGAGGGTTGATCCTTATCAGATTTCAAAGATTCAAATTCATGTGATATCTTAATATCACCTCCTGTAGCATAATATGCAAATGTCATTAGACAAGAAAATTCTGAAACTTTTTTCTTCCCTGTACCATCTTTAGATTTTTTCATGACATTGGCTGGAAGAGTCTTCTCATATGATTTCCAACCTTTAGGATGAGGTTGGTCCCTTTATTTTTACTTGCTTGCATGTAGAAAAACCCCCTAGAGATGTATAGGTTAGTGTCAAAGCTGACATATAAAAGTAATAATAAATAGAGAGACATGGGATGGTTTTCTAGACAAATAGATAAACTATGACACTAATTGGGATATTTCATTTGACACTGATTATGAGACAAAATACCATCATTGGCAAGATGAGCCACACACATGCATAGATCAATTTTTGTATATTATTAGTTAAAGAGCTAAAAATACCATCATTGGCAAGATGCTAAAGTTGAATGGAAAGAAGATCATAAGGTTGGGTAATTCTTAATCAGCTTCATATATCTACAAGAAAATAACAATAGAGCATTTAGCACTGCTTATTACCTATAGTCTCTCCTTCTAAACACGTCACCTATCTATGTGGGGGTAAACATCAAACATGTGTATGGTGTTGGCAGAGTAGGTGGAAGTAAAATGCAAAAAAATAAAACCTCTAATTAGGTACATGCCCAACAAACTATTATCACTTTAGTGTTAATGAGAAACTAAGTAAGAAATAATTATCTATTTGTAAACATTCAAAAATATTTTCATATTTCTATAAACTACTTATGTTATAGGATACATGCACAAAACAAGAGGATTTTTTTGCTAGAGACAAACACATATGGAGAAATTAAATTGTTATTACTTTCAATTTGTATATTAATAATTAAGAATAAAGTAAGGCACATTAAGAAAAGGTAAAAAAATCATATTGATAGTTTTGAAAAAGGCCTTTGTTAAAATGTCCCATAGCCAAAGCATAGTTTTTCAAGTGTTAAATAAGTGAATACAAGTAATCACAAATATCTTTTGTCAGTGCCATTTTTCAAAAAAAAGAGGATGAGATATTGTCCAAATTATGAAAAAAAAATAGGATTTATAATTTATGCTAACGATGACAATAATAAATGTACAAAATCCTAAAGAGTGGAGTGGATAAATAACCCCTCAATTATACCTAAATTCCAAATACTAATGAATATGAATATGAAGGAGATAAGAATATAAAATAGGTATATAAAATATATGTGTATAATTAAACAAAATATCATAAGCAATTATAGGGTGGAGATGTATATTAAAAAATATTTAGAGGTAAAATCATTGTAATTGTGTCCTGTACATCACATTATGTAGTCAAATGAAACTTAACATAAAAAAATCATGCAATGTACAAAAGATGGTCTTTTGATATAAAGTGAATGACAAATACAAATAATTTTAAATCAATAATACTTATAGTTATAAAGCATAAAATAAATAAAAATAATTTTAAATCAAGAATAGATGAATATTACTAGAGCGGTAAAGCCAAATCCTCACAAAATGCAATCAAGATAAATTTTTTTATGCAATGTTCAAAATAACTTAATTCATAAAACGGTTAATAACCTACCAATTATTCATCTCATACCGCTGCTCAAAGCTAAATTGTAGATAATAGTAATAATGATTGGATTTGAGATAATTTACATCATGCATCATAAGTAGAGCATAAAGATCATATTTGACTTTTTTCTAAATAGAAAAATATAACTATAAATAATATTAAATGAATAAGAGTTTTGGTTATAAATAAAAAAATATAAACAAATAATTTTATAATAAATAATAGACATATATTACCAAAGTGTGAAAGCCAAATGCTTGTGAAATCCATATATATATAAATAAGTGAAAGGACCAAAAATACCATCATTGGAAAGATGTTGAAGGTGAATGGTAAGAAGATCAGAAGGTTAGGTAATTTTGAATCAACTTCATCTATCTTCATGAAAATAGATAAAGACCATTTGGCACTACTTTATACTCATATTATTTCCTTTGAGACACATCCCCAGTCTAGGTGGGGTAAACATCAAACATGTCTACACTATTGGTAGAATAGGTAGAAGGAAAATGAAAAAAAAACTAAATCCTCTTACTAGAGGCATGCCGAACAAACTATTATGACTTTAACAGTAATGAGAAAATAAATAAAAATAATTATTTATTTGTAAACATTCAAAAATACTTTCATATTTACATAAATTGCTTATGTTATTGTTATCATTGATAATAATCGACATACAAATGCATGTAGTAATACAATGAGAATCATTTAGTAGTTTGTTCAATTTATCTTGAGATTTCTATTCAAACAAATTAATTTGTATTTTTAAAAGTGAATCTTTGGAAATATGTATAGAAAAAAAATTGTTTGTAATAATGAAATTTATTCTAGAATATCATAGTTTATGAGAAATATGGAAACATTAAATTGTTATCATTTTCAATTGGTAGATTACATATTAAGAATTAGATAAGGCATATTTTTAAAAAAACAAAACATATTGATAGTTTTGAAGTAGGCACTGGTTAAAATGTCTCGCAAGCAAAGCACAATTTTTCAAATTTCAAAGAAGTGAATACAAATAATCATGAGGACCTTATCACTACCATTTATCAAAATAAAAGGATGAGATATTACCCAAATTATGAAACAAAATTGTTGTCTGTATAACTTCTACTAATGATGACAATAATAAATTTACATGGTCTTGAAGAGAGGAGAGGATAGAGAACCCTTAAATTGTACCTATTTTCCAAATGCTAATGAATATCAATACAAAGGAGACAAGAAAAGAAAATAGGCTTCCAAAATATTTACAATATACATATACATATGCATGCATGTATGTATAATATAAATAAAATATCATAAAGAGTTACAAGGAGGAGATGTAAATTATTAAAAAGAAAAAGGCAATATCATTGTAATTGTTCCATATACATCACATTTTGTAGCTAAATGATGTTGAAGATAAAAAATCATGCGATATACAAAAGACGGCCTTATGCTATAAAGCGAATGACAAATACATATAATATTTAAACAACAATACTTATGGTTATAAAGCACAAGATAAATACAAATAATTTTAAAGCAAGAATAAATGAATATTACCAAAGTGAGAAAGCCAAATGCTCACAAAATTAAGTCATGATTAAAAAATTTATGTAGTGTTCAAAATAACTTCATTCATAGAAAGGTTAATAACCTACCAATTATTCGTCTCATGACACTACTCAAAGCCAAATCGTAGATAATAGTAATATTGAATGGAATTGAGACAAATTACAACATTCACCATAAGTACAACATAAATTTCATATTCCACTTTTTCATAAAATGCAAAAGATAAATATAAATAATGTTAAATGAACAAGAATTCAGGTTATAGAGCAGAAGATAAAAACAAATAATGTTATAAGAAATAATAGATGAATATTATCAAAATGGGAAAACCAAATGTTTGCAAAATCCATTGATATGGAATCATTTTCTCTATATTATCAGTGAAAGGGCCAAGAAGACCATCATTGGTAATATGCTAAAGCTGAATGGCAAGAAGATCATAAGATTAGGTAATTCTTAATTAGCTTCATCTATCTGCAAGAAAATAGCAATAGACCATTTGGCACTGCTTTCTACTTGCAGTCTCTCCTTCGAGACACATTGCCTATCTCAGTGGGGTAAACAATAAACATGTCTATGCTATTGGTAGATAATGAACAAGGAAAATGAAAAAATAAAAGCCTCTAATAGGCTCCATGCCACACAAACTATTATCTCTTTGGCATTAATGAGAAACTAAATAATTTTCTTATTTATCTGTAAATATTCAAAAACAAACATTCATATTTATGTAAATTGCTTATGTTATTGGCTACAGACACGAAAAAGGAGGAATTATTCACCAGAGGAAAACACATATGGAGACATTAAATTGTTATTATTTTTAATTGGTGCATTAATGATTAAGAATTAGATAAAGCACATTAAAAAAATGTATAAAAAAACATATTCATAATTTTGAAGAAGGCATCTGTTAAAATGTCCCATAGTCAAAGCATAGTTTTTCAAATGTTGAATAAGTGATTACAAGTAATCATGAGTATTTTATCGGTGCCATTTGTGAAAAGAAGAGGATGAGAAGTTGCCCAAAATATGAAAAAAAAACTATAAGCTATATAATTTATATTGGCGATGATAATAATAAATTTATATGGTCTCAAAGAGTAGAGAGGATAGATAACCCCTCAATTATACTTGTGTTCTAAATTCTAATGAATATGAAAATGAAAAAGGTAAAAATAGAAAATAAGTGTACAAAATATATATGTATAATTAAACAAAATATCATAAGTGGCTATAGGGAGGAGATGTATATTATAGAAATTTTAGAGATAAAATCATTGTAATTCTGTCTTGTACATCACATAATGCAGCCAAATGAGGCTCAAAGTAAAAAAATTATGCAATGTACAAAAGATGGCCTTTCACTATAAAGCGAATGACCAATACAAATAATGTTAAATCAACAATACCTATGGTTATAAATCAATAAAATAACTACAAATAATTTTAAATCAAGAATATATGAATATTACCAAAGCGGGAAAGCTAAATGCTCACAAAATGCAATCAAGATAATTTTTTAAATGCAGTGTTCAAAATAACTTCATTCATAAAAAAAGTCAATAACCTACCAATTCTTCGTGTCATACCACTGCTCAAATCCAGATTGTAGATAATAGTAATAGTGAATGGAATTGAGAGAAATAGAATTGAGATAAATTACATCATGCATCATCAGTACAACGCAAATTTCATTTTCAACTTTATCCTAAAAAGTAAAATATAACTACAAATAATGTTCAATGAACAAGAGTTTTGGTTACAAATCAGAAGATTAAAAAAATTAATGTTAGAGGAAATAATAGACAAATATTACTAAAGCGGGAAAGCCAAATCCTTGTGAAATCCATGGATATGGAAACAATTTCTGTATATTATCACTGAAAGGACCAAAAATACCATCATTGGCAGGTGAATGGTAAGAATATGAAAAGGTTAAATAATTTTGAATCGGCTTCATCTATCTTCAAGAAAATAGCAGAAGACCCTTTGGCACTGCTTGTTACCTATATTCTTTCCTTCGAGACACATCCCCTGTCCAGGTGGGGTAATCATCAAACATTTCTACACTTTTGGTAGAATAGGCGGAAGTAAAATGAAACAAAACTAAAGCCTCTGATTGGTTTCATGCCCAACAAATTATTATCACTTTAGCAATAATGATAAACTAAATAAAAAACAATTATCTATCTGTAACATTCGAAAATACTTTCATATTTATATAAACTGCTTATGTTATCGTTAGCATGGATAATAATTGACATACAAATAAATGTAGCATTGCAATGAGAATCATTCAACAATTTTTTCAATTTATCTTGTGATTTCTACTCAAATAAATTAATTTATATTTTGTAAAGTGAAGTTTTGGAAACACTTATAGAAAAACAAATGTTTGTAATAATGAGATTTAATCTAGAATATTTTAATTTATAAAAAATATGAAGACATTAAATAGTTATTATTTTGAAATGCTAGATTACTGATTAAGAATCAGATAAAGCACATATTAATAAATTGTATAAAAAAACATATTGATAGTTTTGAAGAAGGCATCAGATAAAATGTCCCATAAACAAAGCACAATTTTACAAATGTCAAAGAAGTGAATACAAGTAATCATGAGTACCTTGTCTCTACCATTTGTAAAAAGAAGAGGATGAAATATTGCTTAAATTATGAAATAAAACTGTAGTCTGTATAACTTCTTCTAACAATGACAATAATAAATTGACATGGTCCCAAAGAGTGGAGAGGACAGAGAACCCCTCAATTATACCTACATTCCAAATGCTAATGAATATGAATATGAAGGAGATAAGAACAAAAAATAATCATACAATATATATATTTATAATGTAAACAAAATATCATAAATAATTATCAGATGGAAATGTAGATTAAAAAAAATAGAGGTAATGTATTTGTAATTGTGCCCTGTACATCACATTATGTAACAAAAAGATAGTTAAAAATAAAAAATCATACAATGCAGAAAAGATGGCCTTTTGTTATAAAGAAAATGACAAATACAAAAAATGTTAAAATAAAAATACTTTTGATTTTAAAGCACAAAATAAATACAAATAATTATCAAGTAAAAATAAATTAATATTACCAAAGTAGAAAAGCCAAATGCTCACAAAATGCAATCAAGATAAACAATTTAATGCAATGTTCAAAATATCTTCATTCATTAAAAAAAGTTAATAACCTCCCAATTATTCATCTCATACCACTGCTCAATCCAGATCGTATATAATAGTAACATTGAATGGAATTGAGAGAAATTAGAAAATGCACCATAATTACAATGTGAATTTCATATTCGAATTTTTAGGAAAAAGCAAAACATAAATACAAAAAATGTTAAATGAACAAGAGTTATGGTTATAAAGCAGAATATAAAAACAAATAATGTTATAAGAAATAATTGATGAATATTACCAAAGCGGGAAAACCAAATGCTTGTGAAATCCATGGATATCGAATCATTTTATGTATATTATCAGTGAAAGGGCGAAAAAGACCATCATTGGCAAGATGCTGAAGGTGAATGGCAAGAAGATCAGAAGGTTAGCTAATTCTTAATTAGCTTCATATATCTATTATAAAATAGCAATAGAACATTTGGCACTTCTTTCTACCTGTAGTCTCTTCTTCTAGACACATCGCCTATCCGAGTGGGGTTAACATCAAACATGTATACACTGTTGATAGAGCAGACTGAAGGAAAATGAAAGAAACTAAAGACTCTAACTGGCTACATGGCCAATAAAGGATTGTAACTTTAGCATTAATGAGAAACTGAATAAAAGATAATTATCTTTCTGTAAACATTCAAAAATGCTTTCATATTTCTGTAAACTTCTTATGTTATAGTCTCCGGGCACGAAACAAGAGGAATTATATACCGGAGGGAAACACAAATGGAGACATTAAATTGTTATTATTTTCAATTGGTATATTATTGATTAAGAATCAGACAGGGTACATTTAAAAAAATCTATAAAAAATTATATTGATAGTTTTAAAGAAGATATCGGTTAAAATGTTCCACAATTAAAGCATAGTTTTTCAAATGTTAAAGAAGTGAATACAAATAATCATGAGTATTTTGTTGATGCCATTTGTCAAAAGAAAAGATGAGATATTGCCCAAATTATGAAACTAAACTATAAGTTGTATAACTTCTGCTGGCAATGAAAATAATAAATTTACATTATACTGATAAAGAGCCCCTCAATTATACCTGGTATACATTCCAAATGCTAATGAATATGAATACGAAAGAGATAAGAATTATATATATATATCAACTACAGGGAGTAGATGTAGATTACATTTTTTTTAAGAGTAATATCGTGCATTGTACATCACATGATGCAGTCATATGGGGCTGAAGATATAAAAATCATACAATGTCCAAAATATGGACTTTTAATATATAGCAAATGATCAATATAAATAATGTTAAATCAACAATACATATGGTTATAAAGTTCGATATAAATACAAATAATTTTAAAGTAAGAATAGGTGAATATTACCAAAGTGGGAAAGCCAAATGCTCACAAAATGTAATCAGGATAAAAATAATTATGCTGTATTCAAAATAGCTTCATTCATAAAAAGGATAATAATCTGTTAATTATTTGTCTCATACTACTGCTCAAAGCTAGATTGAAGATAATTGTAATAATGAATGGAATTGAGAGAAACTACAACATTCAACATAAGTATAACGTAAATTTCATGTTCGATTTCTTTTTAAAAAGCAAAATATAAATATAAATAATATAAAATGAATAAGAGTATTGTTTATAAAGTAGAAGTTAAAAATAAAAAATGTTAGAAGAAATAATAGATAAATATTATCAAAGTGGGAAAGCCAAATGGTTGTGAAATCGATGGATATAGAATCATTTTCTATATATTATTAATGAAAGAACCAAAAATACTATCATTGAAAAAATGCTAAACGTGAATGGTAAGAAGATAAAAAGGTTAAGTAATTCCGAATCAGCTTCGTTTATTTGCAAGATAATAGTAGAAGACCATTTAGCACTACTTTCCACTTGTAGTCTCTCCTTCACAACACATCCCCTATCCAAGTGGGGTAAACATCAAACATATCTACACTGTTCACAGAGCAAGAAGAAGGGAAATGAAAAAACTAAAGCCTTTGATTGGTTGCATGCCCATAAAACTATTATCACGTTATTAGTAATGAGAAACTGAATTAAAAATAATTATTTCTCTGTAAACATTTGAAAATATTTTCATATTTACATAAGTTGCTTATGTTATTAGATGTAGACACAAAACATGAGGAATTATTTATGAAAGGCAAAAAAAATAGTACCTCCGACAGATACTAATAAATACCGTCATCCCAACTCGAATTTGGCCTTTATTACGAAAGCTTTAAACAAATAACCTAATGTGGGAACTTAAGGATTTATCTAGTCTAGATAAAGGACTAAACATAATTAAAGTCTCAAGTCATAGTGAAATGTTTATTGTTTAATATTCAATGTTTAAGTTATTTGATTTTAGCTTTTGAATTTATCCTCAAGCTAGTCATAATTGGGCTACATGTAAAACATCCCTTAGACATGCATAAAATAATTTTCATTAACAACTTATCTTATGTGACCTTATAATATAGTGATTAATATACATATATGATATAGTTCATTCACAAAGACTTAATCCATGCATAATAATATATTGATATGGTGGACACCTAAATAAGATGTTTCTACTTTGATTGATTTTTAATACTATCTTAAATTATTTTGGTATAAAAATTTATCATGTTGATGTTAGTTGGGATTGTAAGTAATTTATGAACATGACACATGACATGATATTAAAACGTTAAAGTGAAATAAAAATAATAACAATATATATTTTCAAGATCTACGATATTAAATAGTACATTATTTATAAACTCTAAAAATGTCTTATGCAATTGATATTGTAGACAGGTTTGATTATAATTTGGGACTAATCTCTTTTAGAATTAATAGTAAAATATTGGCATTGGCTATGTATATTTAAGTTTTTATGTGTTCTAACGGTCAGATGGACATCCCAAGGTCCCATCGATAATGAATAAAATGGTCCGTAATAGTTATTCAGAAGCCATATCATTATTAGGATAGGTTATAGTTGTTCGCCACATATGAGGTGGACCCCTATGCCTTTAACTTTTAATATGGTAACATTCTCACTTGTGCACTCCGTGAGGTTGATATAAACCATTAGATCCATTATTTAATGACCTTGACTTAATTAGGGATCATGATTAAAGGGTAAATGGTTGATAAAATGACGTAGATGTGTTGTGTCTATCGAGATATATTATACACTATCGAGGCTCATTAGGTTAATCCAGCTAAGGTTTCTCTATGATGTGGTCAATGGCCATTCGATTGCAATTTCTTAGTTTGACTTTGTCTCCAAAACTTTATAGAAATAAGAGGGCAAAATTACAAGTCTTTGTGGGGAGTTTGAAGTGGTAAAATAAAATTATATTATTGTTTATTTTTATTTCTAATTATAATAGTTTGATTATATTTTTATTACATTGAAATAGATAATTGTATAGGGTATATATTATGATAAATATAGTTTAGGGTATATTAAAACATGTTTCACTAAGATATGTTGAATTTATGGATTTAGATCTTTTAAGAGTGTAGTTTTCAAAGTTAATTGTTTCATATTTATTTTAATGAATGAGATTAGTTGATATTTTTTTACTTTTTTTATTGTTATAGTTTTTGTTGACAAAGAACTTCCAACAATTAAAATTTAAAAGAAAACTAATGACTCAAAAAGTATATACATCTAATTGAATCTCAATATAGAGAAGTTTGAATAGATCAAATAAAAAAACTAAGAGTGAAAACTATGAATAGATGAATGGTTTGCATTCTCACATCACCAAGGTCAAAATCTTGGACATCCAATACTAAATATTTGAGTATAAAAGTCATGTCTTGCATGAAAACAATATAATATAAAATGGGCCGAGTAAAGTTAGTTACCTTACATTGAAACTTTGTTGGTTTATATTCAATTGAATAGTCTACATTATCCATCATTCTCAACGAAGCCTATATAAACTTAAATTAAAAGGGTAATTGGTAAATATTTACGTCAACCAAAACAATAATCACTCTAAAATGATGAATCAAACTTACTAGCAATATCAATTGTGAATGATTCATTTGTTGGTTTCGTACCCTTCTTTAAGGGGTTATGCTCAACACCACCATAATTTTGATCTAATTCCTTCTTAGAGTAAACACCAGTTTATCTAAATATGGCATCTTGCTCATCATTATCAGTGCTTTGTCTCTACCATTAGGAAATGGTCAAATACAAGTACCACCCCTGTTAACACCAGCCCTGACATCATGCTAACTATTCTTAGATAATCGAAATTGCCTTTTGTCTCCCAATTGCTTACATAAATAGGCTTCTCCACAACCATTAAGAAGACAAATCTTTTTGGCCATTGAAATATTTATATTCAATGGCCTCGAGTCAGTATTTTTTTAACGATGCCAATAATCTGCTCAGATATCACTTCCAATAAGGCAATAATCTGAAGTTTTTTTTGGACGACCTTTATCATATAACATCAATTCATATCAAAATATGTTAAAATGTAAAGCTATTTAAAAAATTTGGATTGAAAAAGGATCCTTCAAAAGATTAGGCTAAAATGTCAAAATGTATCAGATCTTTCACAAAGTTAGGCTATACTGCAAAGATTCTTTAAAATTTATTTGCTAAATTGTAAATCTCCTTCACAAATTTTGTCTAAAGTGTGAAGACGACTAAAAAACGTAGGCTGAAACGTAAAGGCAATTCTAAGTTTAGGCTAAATTGTAAAGATCCTTAACAAAATTGGGCTAAAATTCAAAGATCCATTACAAATACTTATAAAAAATTTAATTGGAACTTATCTAACCTTGTGTTTGTGATGCCCGTTTGACGTCTAACAAATTAGCTGGGCTGGAGAACAAATCATCCCTTTGGAGAAAACTATTACTGAGTTGTATGGTCGAGCACTTTGTTTGATGGTAGTCGTTTCTTAATGCATCATAGAACTCCACCGAGTTTCATTTCTGCCTGCAAATTTTGAGCCTCATATTAATTTTGAGTCTCAGATAAATTCCTTTTTATTTTACTTTTATTATTTTGAAAGGATACTTTTACCTTGATTTTATACATATTTTTACTTAAGTTGCTGTCCTTAGTCAAGGATTCAAGTTATTGTTGCAAGAGATTGTTTTTTGTTAAGGCTGTGTGATACGTCGTGTGAACTTGTTCAAGCTTTTCTGTAAACTTACATTGCATTTCCTCACACTTACCCTTGTATTTCTATAAGATTTTGTTGACAGTGGCTTGCATTTTGACATCCTTTTGTCCTATCCAAAAAGTCACCCCTTTGTAGACATACTTATAACTTAAAAAACCTTATGGCTAAAAACAATTGATTTAAGTTAAAATTCAGGTTGTTCAATGGCACACGTAGGAAGGTAGTGACAAAGACATAAACAAATCTATCTAAATCTATAAACAAATGTTATTGCTCTGAGGCATAATGCCTTCCATGGCAATCTGCACCACGCGTATATAAATATAAATTAGTATTCAGTTAAGGCTTATGATATAGTGACTACAAACTGAACAAAAAGACTGAATTGCTTGTGTTCGCCCATTCATCACTAGGGTTAACTTCAACTACCTTCATGAGACTCTCATTACCAAATAGATAATGTTCTTAACGATCCCTCGTTCAACCCTGAAATTGGACTAAATAACTTTGAATCGTTGTGTATTAATTTTTGTACTGAAAAATCGAAATATTTTTCAGTTTGAAGCTCAAATTATGTACCTTTAGGATAAGGCTTGTTCACAAACAGGACATGATGAGTCGATGCTTGATATTCTACCAGCGTCTTCGGTACCTGATGTCCACTGTTAAAAGAAACAATCCTCTCCTCTACCCTATTTTAGCCTCTAGTCATGTCAAGTTTCCATGTCTGCGACAAGTAATAAATCCTGAATTCAGTCTTTATACATGAAATCATTATACTTGATCTCCAAAATGGTGGTGCCATTGCCTTGATTAATGTGAAGTTGACAATTAAGCTAGAGTAGGCACAGAAGCGGGACTATAAATATGAGTATCGCACTGTTTATAGATGGTTGGGATGGACAGGCCGCCCCCCTGCAAAAATAAAAAATGATATTGAAACAAACCATTATAATAGAGTATTGATTATGACTGCGGTCTGCCTCGGTTTAGTAAAAGCCAAAAATAACATGTAATTTTTTTAGCCAATAGACGCGGAAAAATATTATTTTATGTTATAAATTAAACTTTTTAATACTCATTTGAAAATAAATGAAATATTCACATATGTCCAAGACATAAACCAATATATCTTGATTGGTCTACAAAACAAAGATTAATAGTTAGTTAAAATATAATAGATTTAAGTGAAATATTCACATATGCCCAACAAATAAATCAATATATTTTGATTGGTTTACGAAATAAAGATTAATAACTAGTTAAAATATAATGGATGTACGATTGATCCGTTTGGGACTAGTAGCTTGTGATCAAAACTACTCCAGTATAATTAATAAGTGATGTCGCATAGAATCTCAATGAGTTGTGATGGTGTTATCTTAAGGTTGGATGAATATATTTTATACATATCCAAATTCAAGTTAAGATCAACAATTAAGGGAAAAAAATAAATAAATGATATTATATAATAATAAGTGAAATTTAAAGTATATATATATATATATATATATATATATATATATATATATATATATATATATATATATATATATAATAACTAAAATTATTTTGAAAGTAGAATAACAATATTGATCAAAATAAGATTTTTTCTTTTTAATTTTTAAATTTTTAAATTATATATTAAATTTGTTCAACATTTATTATGTTGAGAGGTGTAACTTACATTGATAGTGAGGAGTGTAATGACGTGAATGCATAACATATATTTTTTTGAGTTAACCTATAAAAATATATTATTGTTATCGTTATTGTTATTGTTATTGTTATTATTAATAATAAACTAGTCGACAATTACTTTGAAAGGACACATTTAAAAATAAATAATTAACTATATATATATAAAAGATAAAACATTCCCTAAAATAATATAAACACATTGCATTCCAACCAAATTTTTTTACTGCTCCAGTCAGACATTTTTGCATCACGAATTTTATAATTAAATTTATACGCTCCCGTTATTCCATGGAGACTGTTGTTTTAACTTTGTTGCAAGGAAAAGGTATGTTTTAAAAAATATCTTATTTATAAATTTCATTTGAAATTATGGTGCATTTTTTTAAATCCTCCTATTAACTTTTACTTTCACAAAAAAAAAAACCCGTAATATTAACACTTCAAATAAATTATTATAATATTACTATAAATGTGAAAATATAACTTGTTTAAGAGATATTTGAATATATCTATGGGTGTCGAGAGATACCTATGATAATTAATTATATCATGCACTATATTATAACTATATACCTTTTTTGATAGTTTATCATAATGAAGTAAATAGTATATTATTTAAATTAAATTAGTTTAAATATTAACTGGGAAAATGGAATTATAGATAATTTTATTTAAATTAATTTAAATGTTGATATTTTATAAAATGTATATATTATAGTTACATTTAGTTCCAAGAAAAGTTAAAATATAAATTAATATTATATAAAATTTTATTTATATGACATTTATTATGAGATGTATTTTGTTACTTTTTATTAATAGTATATTACTATTAATTTTTTGTATTTATAAGAAAAGGTTAATTGTAGTTCATTTTTAAAAAAATAGATTGAATATTTTATGTTTATGTTTTATAGGTATGGCACATCCATGATTAAATTTTGAAACTGAAGAGTAGTGAATAGAATATCAAAGAAAAATGCTTGATAATATCAAAGACAATAATGTAAACAAAGAAAAGAAGAACAAAGATGACAACATACTGAGAATAAAAGAGAAAGATGTGAAAAACACAGGGTAGAAATGCTAGTTTAAGAACTGGAAGTAGAAATGAGAGAACATGTCTAAGATATGATGTCATATCGTGCAAAAACATGTCAATATGATGAATATAAATAAAGAATAAGAATGTGAAGAGAAATGCATTCTAATCAATTCATAGAGGAAGAAAGAAATCAAGTACAAGAATGTAATTGTGAAGTAGTTCAAAGACTCATTGAACGAATGCTAATGTTGATGTTAAATTTGAAGAAGTGAATTCAATAACCATAGAACGTGTGTTGGAAATGCTAGAAAATAGAGAAATAAATGAAATGGATGATGGTGTTGAAAATAATATAAAAAATATACATGATAATAGTGGAAATATAGAGGTAGATGTAAAGATGTTACAAATATTTTTTTTCCATCATCTAGAAAAATTGGCTTCACCAAGTATGTGTTATATTTGTCAAAAAACTTACCTTGTCATAAATATCACTTGAGCACCTGAAGGTCCAATTTTCCACAGATGTTGACAAGAGAAAAAATATCATAGATTTTTAGCATTAAATGATATGGATCCTAGTCCACAACCACCAAAAATTGCATGTTTAAGCCAAGTAAAAAAGATGTTGATATCATGAGTCAATCCAATCCTTCAATTCACACATGCAACTAGAGTTCAATATAAATATAAATGACATACAATCAGTTTTCCACAAAAAGTGAAATAAATTACCAAGGTTTAACCACATCAGATACATAATTTGTTGATCATTATTGTTTGAAGAAGAGATCAATATGGAATGAATTAAAATTTTATAGTTAATAGAGAGAGAGTATTAGTAAATCAAATATTAATGTGACTTGTCAACATTGAAAACCTTGATGAGTTAGTAGCTAGAGCATATAGAAGACTCCTAATAGAAACCCTTGTTGAAAGAGACATTGGGCACAGGGGACATGTCATATGTTATTGGAGCTCTCACTGGTATAGAGAATTAGAGTGTTTTTCAATTTAAATTTTTCACATGAAGTGTTCAAACTGGTGACACATATTATAGGAACAAAAAAATGATAAACCCTTAAAATATTTCATTGATGGATATATGAATAGACGTTATGAAATGGAAAGTTTTTCACTTATAGAGATGACTAGATCATGGACATATAATCCCAAGTGAAGGTGAGATAATAAATGGGAGGCCAAGAGTGTGTTAACTATTGTGAGAGTATTCTCAAGGTATACTACACTGCCAATATGAGAATTAAAAAAATGGGTTAATTTTTGTTGGTCAGAGTTATTGCTTTACAAGCCATTTCATAATATAGAATGAGATATTAGACTTGATGATGATATAATAACATCAAACTAGGAGTCATTGAATTACAATCCTTGGCATGTAGAGTAGAGGACTATGCTAGATTACCATGAAAATCGAAGTGATGTTGAATGTGATGATTTTCAATCCATTCATCAAAATATAATGGAACATGAGTGGGAAATCATATCAAGGCTACATTGTGGGCAAATTATGAAAGGATCATAATTATATATTTTGGATAGAAGAGATCTTGATAAATAAGCACCATAGAATCATGAATATAAAGGAGAAGAATACACAGCCTCAGTTATAAATTTTATAAGCACAATGAAAGAAAATGGTTTACTCATACTAGATTATATGACAAGTAACATTTCATATGGAACCTTAGGTGTCAAACAAAAAAAATCACTTGATATAATCATGAGAAATTTTCTTCAAACTCATAATATCGCACCACTATGCATGATAATTCAAGGAACAACAAGAGCAAGAAAATCACATCTAATTCGTGCCATTCATGAAGCTTTTTAAAATGAAGCATCAACTATGCAATATAGTCCACTTCTATTACTTGCACCAACTAGAGTTGCAACATTTAATATTGGTGCTTCAAAAATCCACTCAACACTATGAATCCCAATCATAGACTCTATTGTATTAGAAGGAACAAAACTCATAAGTTTTCAAGAAGAAATGCAGCATATAAAATACATATTGATTGATGAAATGAGTTTCATTGGGGAGAAAATGTTCCGTAACATAGGTGCAAAACTTCATCGACCATTTTAAAAAAATTTAAACATGATTTTTTGAGGAAGATCAATCTTTTCAGTAGAGGAATTGGGTCAGCTACTTGTTGTGTGTGATAAATCACGGTACAATAGTAAAAAAACATGGAAAAATATTATGGAAAGAATTCAAAATAGTTGTTACTTTGGATAAGGTATTTAGACAAAAAGGAGAAAGTGATGACCAAAAAAGGTTTCAACAACTGCTCATAAATCTTAGAGATGCACATCTAACAATTGATGATTGGAAACTAATGATGTCAATAACAAATAGTGTGTTACACCCAAGCATCAGGGAAGATTTTGACAATGCTATTCATTTATTTGCAATGAATTATAATGTGAAAAACCATAATAGAATGAAATTAAAATCATTAAAAGGACTAATTGCATGGAGCAATGCCACTAGAACATGTAGTACCAATCCATCAAGAGTTCAGAATGATGAAATGGATGTGGAGTTATTAATAGCTAAGGTTGCAAGGATGATGTTTACCTCCAACCTATGGATAGAAGCAAGACTTCTTAATGGATCTCTACGATATATTAGAAGCAAGTATTTAAACCTAGAATTTCCTCACTAGAGCCACCTATATATGTTATGGTGGAATTCGATAGTTACTCTGGAATGTCATTTGTAGATGTAACTCTACATATAATTCCAATTATACCATACAAAGGAGACATACATGACAACTACCTTTAAGACTGGCTTGGGGATTATCCATACACAAATCACAACGATTCACTCTTTCTAATGTAACAATTGATATAGGGCATACAGAAAGACTAGGATAAATATTTGTGGTGATATCGCGTGTAAAATCTATGAAAAGACTCATAATTTGGTCTCCATTTTCATATGAGAGATATGAAAAGTTGAAAACAGGAAAAAAACTTTTTAAATAGAAAGCTGAGGAAGAGAGACTCAAGTCCTTAGAACTACAATAATGTTACATGTTTAATATCACATATATTATACTTATTTTTACATTTTAATGTATATGAAATTATTTTCTTTAATTATCATCAAATGTGATATATATATATATATATATATATATAATTTGGATGAATATGAAGTGATACATTAATTGGTATTTATTGTTAAATGTGCATGCCACACCTACAGGTGCTAATAACATAGATATATTAAATACATTGATCTAAAATACGTTGAGAGATATCAATCTCAAGGTGCCTATCTAACCTACATCACAATGTAGACACCTTGAGATTGATATCTCTCGATGTATGTTAGATATATGTATTTAAGATGTCTATGCTAGTCTTATAATCATCCACAACCATAATAATTCTACTAAATACTTAATAAATTTAAAAAATTACCTACACCTTTTTATTTTTAAATATAAAAATTATTTAAAACTTTATTTTATTTTAGTTTAAATTTATTATAGATTATTTTGTAATCAATTTTTTTCCTTTTTATATTTATATATATTTTATTCTTATTCTTTCCTTATTATTTATGTTTATTAAACACATAGATGCTAAATTGATAATGAAATGTATTTGACCAATGATTCTATGCCACTCTTCTAATGTGCATGCAAATTATATATGTGGTTGCATTGTTAGATTTAATAATGAGAAAATAGTCAATGAAATGTTCACAATAATTTATTTATTTATTTTTATGTATTATATTTAATTTAAAGAACATAATTGTATTTAAAATAGTCCATGAAAATTTTAATCTATTTACATTTATATAAACAAAAATTAAATAGTCTTTTATTAAAATTATGTTTCTCTCACATTTACCAATGATATTATGAAATATATTTTTTTAATTTAAAAGATAAAACAAAAAATGTTGAGTTATTCTTAAAATCATCCCAAAAACAATAACTTGTAGATAGTTAGTAAATCGCAATTGTATAGCTATTAGATTATAAGGAAGATCGATTGCAACTTGGTGATGGCTTTGTGCATCATTGAGAATAATAGAATATTTAATATTTGACATTTAATGGACCCTTAGCATCTGTTGGAAAGGTGGCGGGAAGGAAAGATCATACAATACTTCTCTCCACTATGCCAACATGGAAAAATACAATAAACATTTTTCCAACTTTGACCCTTTCATTTGTATTATATTGGTTGATTTAATTGGTCTCATTAATATGAGACAATAAATCTGAAACACCCGCCAATAGATGATTATTGAATAAACAGAGTTGGTTTCCTTTTAGTAGGAATTAATTTGCAGGATTCGAGATATTTGTTTAAATGAGAATTATATATTGCAGACGAGCTTGATTGAACTATGGATGTTTCATTTATGATAAATGATTTAGATGGAAGATTGCAATTTTTAGAAAGGGATAGATAATTCCGCGTACTTGGTTGTTTATATTTTCATACTAAGTTTCCCTCTCAGAATATGATTAAGCTATTAAGTGTTAAGAATATATAAAATTTAATGATTACAATACAGTTAATGTTACGTATTCTATTCGTTAGATTTGTAAATTATTGTAATGTTAAGAATGTTTGTTAACGCAGTTAAAAAATATTTAAAAAAAAAAAAAAAATTAAATTAAAAAATAATTAAACGAGTTTTTAATTTTTATAAAAATATGGATGTATTGCATTTTTATATATAATGTAAAATGAATGTGTTGGATCTTTATATTTTCAACAATATTGGTTTTATTTTGATTAAGATAAATTTAATTTTAGAAGTTGGTGTGGAATCCATCTCCAGATTTAGTAGGAGGTCCGAATTTCCGGCAGATATCGTAGAAGAAACACAAAAAAAGCTCAGGAAAAATTGAGACCAAAAATTTATTGTGGACCTAAGGAGGCCCAAGAGCCGAACAGGTTTTACCAAAGAAAGAAGGACCCTCACAGGGATCCAAGAAATATCCAAAAAAAAACATCCACTTAACAGAGTTAAATACTGGTCCCCAAAGGACCTAATCCCAAAAAGAGCAGTTAGGTCTGGAATTTGAAATTCAAATGAACCGATTAGACCCAAAAAGCAACAGTAACAATCAATGTTAAATTCAACTTAAAAAAATGGGTGAAAAGAAAAATTGAAAATCAAACTAACAGATCTAGGAAATTCTACCTAACAGTTCATTGCCAATGTCTATTCCAAACCAGTCAATTCCTGATCGAATCACGTCCACTAAAGGAACCAGAAAAAATACCAACAAAGCAAGTCAACTCCTAAACAGGGCATTCGATGCAAAAACGTGATGCAGATTACTGTAATAGTTCAAGGATTTGAACCCTTGTCCATCGAAGGATCCAATGTCTTTAGACTTCTAGAGGGAGGATGAACCCTTTTACTCTTGATGCCCCTCAAAACATCTTTATATGTTCCCTTATACCGCATGTGATTTTGCTTACCACAATTATTGACAAGTGTAAAATATTCCAAATCAAACGACCAGGGAGAAGGATAGTCATCGATGCAAGAAACAAGTTCGGATGTTTGCTAGTGTGCTAACTTTGTGTCCAATAGAACTTTAAGATTTTCAAAAGGATCCAGTTCTAAGAGAGAAGTATTAAGATAGATCAGGATATGAATTTCCAGCCGATCATTACCACCCGCCCCCTTCTCCTTAAATACATCAACTTTATTATAATTTATTCCCTCCTTATCCAACACAACATCCATCACTAGCACCTCTGCCTGTCTTTCTAATAGAAGAGGCTCCTCTACGTTATGAAAAGAGGCTATTTCATTGCAATTCTTAGGTGAGACAAACTCAGCATTTGGTTCCTTTAACATGCTCATTGTCATCCTTTAAGAACTTGGAGATATTCATATTCTAGTGACCTTTGCTATTTTCACAAATGTGTCCCAAGGTGTGACAACTGAAACAGATCTTGTTCTCTTTTATACATGAAGTTCTATGTCCAAATTCTTAGCTTGGATCTCAGCCAAATAGATTTAGGTAGAACCTTTTCTAGATCTACAAAAGCACATATCCTAGTAGAAACTAATCTACCTTTGGACTTGGTTAGATAATCAATTAGAATAGGGGATCCAATAGATCTCAAAATACCTAATAAAATTTTATCCTTATAGAACCCCAATGGGAGAGTTGGGAGTATAATTTAAAGTGCGACAACCTTACAATCCTCCTCAAAGGGGTTCAATCCAAATCTCCAATTTTTCAAAATAAGGATAGACTTCTTAAGGGTCTATAGTCCCCATTCAAGAATGCAGGCACAATCTTAATGGTCAAAAAAAAAAAGAATAGCAAAAAGTCATTGTCCATGGCTGTAATCCCCACCTGACCCTTCAATTTCCATTTTTTTGAGTCCAATCTTGCATTATATCTATATTGAGTGTGAAGCCTTTAAACTTGCCTACAAGGCTATTTTGGAATTCATGTTTTGCTTGGTCAATAATAATAACAAGGATTTCAGAGAGTGCTTCCCTACCCAAAACAAAGGGGGAAATCTCACAATACCCTTTCCCAGATGTTGGCACTCCTTTAACCAACTCAGCCTAAGAAATGCCCTTCTCTTTGGTATTAAAACCAACCAACTTCTTTGCGGCCATCTAAGTCATCCTCTTCTTAAGAGAAGTCCCTTCAAGAACTCCCCTGACACCATAGTTTTCTTCATTGATCTCTTCCCCTGTTATAGTTGCACCTCTTGCAACTACACCTTCTGCTCTCCATAGAAACATTGGCATTCTTCCCCTGTTATAGTTGCACCTCTTGCAGCTGCACCTTCTGCTCTCCGTAGAAACATTGGCATTGTTGTATGAGTTGAGTAGTGTGCAAATTGGTACTAACAACTAGAAATCTATATAAGAAAAAGCCACTAATTTATCTTTCTAATAACTTGTGATATGGAATTTAATTAAAG
>JARHVA010004052.1:1500000-1570000 GCA_037957365.1 Torreya grandis | reverse complement strand
CTAATATTACTCATATTTCTAGTCTTAAGCACATTCAAAGCACTCAGGTTACTAATTTAACTTGTACTTATACCAACACTTAGGTGGGAAGAACTACATCAATTTTCATATCTCTTTTGAGTATTGGTATGTAGGAAAACCTCATCATATAAAAATATTGAGGATGCCCATCCTAAGCTATTAATGAACACATTTTTTTACGTGTATCAACTAGATGTCCTATCAAAATGGAGGATTAGGGTTTTGTTCATAAAATTAGTCAAAAAAAGACATCTATAGGGTTTCATAACTCATTCAAACTAGAACAATATTGATAGATCAAGGAAAACATGCAGCTAAAAACTCAAAATAGTCTTGCACACAAGACATAACTACACAAATAGGGACACTAGCATGACATGGTGTTATTGTCCAATTAGGGCTCTACTGTCTAGGAGTTGATTTGAAACTAGCATTTTGTTTTCATCACTCAGACTAGCCTTTGCCTCATTTTTCATCTTTCAGATCATCCATGGCAGTCATTTTCAATCTAAGTTGTCATTTACATTATTTATTTCTATTTTTAAAAGGGCTAAATTTGGTCATTTTTTAAACAAATTAATCATTTTAATTATTGCATGTTTCTACCCTAATTTACTATACTTAGGCTTTTAAAACATAGTATTTACATTCAATAAGTCCTAAAAGGTTGAAATAATGAGGTTTTACCTATTTGGATTGCTATAAATACACATAAAATCCACTTACTATACTACTTGAAAATTTCACTATTTAAACACATTTCCTATTCTCCATAAATTTGAATATATTCATTAGAATCAATCTTTATCCATGTCAAAGTGCATAGTATATACAAGTCAAGAAAATAATTATCAAAGCTATCTATAGATGCATATATGTAGTAAAAATAACATTATCACACTAAGCATTGTAGGTAGGAGAACTACATGAACTTGATTCCCTCTTCAAATTACTCTTGATATATAAGAAATGTCTAATCATCACATGTGAGATTTGGGTCATCTCAATGGATTACACTACCCATTTTTTTAATCTTTCATAAACCCTAGGAGGATTTCAAACATGAAGAGGTCATTTTTTGATCATATGCATAAAATAAATGTTAAAATTCTACATACAATCATATTTGTATTAGGTGTAGGGGATAATACCATCAATTTCTTATTTCCTAATGTAGGTCAATATTGACCCACAAATGTAAATAGTGATAGTTGATCTTTAATGTTTTTAGTCAATTCTAACCTAAAATAGTGATATTTATTATTTTAGTTACATGTGTGTATTCAAGTTTGAATCAATCATTTCCAACATATTTCGATTACAGATAGTCAACTTAATATGCAATTAACTTTTTTTGTGTTTATTTTTTCCATAGTTAACTTATTTCATTCATTTGAGCCTTGTCTATTTTAGTATTTTACTTTCATTCTTATAGTTACAAGTTAATTATAATAATTTCTACCTTTCAATCAATTTTATCTTAATTAGATGTAATACACCAATTAATTCTAAATTATGATAAAATATAATGGCGAACATGTATATTTATTCAAACATTTATTAAATTCTTTGTCTTAAGATTTATATAAAGTCCTAAATATTTGACACTATAATTATTTTATTTCAATAATAAATTTAATTTATGATATCAAAAAAACTTTATTTTGACTTTGGATTCAATATCTTTCACTGAAATAATTTTATTTTGACCTCAAATTTGATATTTGACACTGAAAGCACTTTCTTTTGACTTTAGATTTTATGAAATTTAATTAATCTCTATACACCAAAATTCTCTTTTTTATATGACCTAAGTTATAGAGTTATTTTTTTTACTACTCTCATTTCAAAGAATATATGTTAATAATGGTTTAACATAGTATTTATTTTTTGATTCAAGATTTCTTAGTTTTAATGACATATTATCTTCCCCTAATAAGGAACATCCTTAACAATAATTTGATAAAATATATCAAATCCACTAAGGACAAAACATGTAATCAACAACCTCAAGTTTTCCTCAATTTTTATTTTTTCAACATTCAATTGGATTTTTTATTGGATATTACTAAATGAAAAAGGGCATGCATGATTCATTTCATATTTCTTCCTCCTAGATCTCAAGGTTATAAAAGCTACCATCCCACTTCCATTATTCACACATGGATTATATTGGATTCCATGGTCCATGTTGTTAACACCTAAATAAGTAGGCCACCACATGATTGAGGTAGTCAACATGCTCCTCTTCAACTGCCTCCAACTCCCTTAAAGAAATCAAATCAATCTAATGTGTATGTTATTATGGATCAACTAAAATATACGCATGATAAAAAAAACATATTTTGGAGTTACTAATAATTATCGGTCTACAAGAATAATTTATATGCTTCATTACTTGAGACAATACTATTTATAGTGATACATAACTCGTCAGTTTTTATTTCATATTGAAACACCTTTAAGGACACAATATATATTATAACTTTTGAGGAAGAATAATTGTCAATATAGCATGTAATTTTATAAAAAATTATACTCTTTATTCAAGTAGAAGTGTAAAACAAATTAATGGAATGAGTATTTATTGTTTTTTTTCTAGAGTAAACATTTTTTGTAATCATTTTTTACAATAATTGGGTATTAATATTGATAGTATCCAACAAATATATCAAAATATCTATGGGTTAAATGAATAATCATTAATATTACTATGAATGATACTTTCAGATGCCAAATTAGGACCTAAATTAGATTCTACATAATTTCATGTTATGCCTACTCATCTATATTATAATTTACTATTGGTGTGACCTTATATACAAATGATGGCTTAAATACCATATATATTGCAAATGTGTATCATATTCATGTATTAAGGGTACTTTCATGAGTTTCCTATAGATGACATCCCTTTTAGATATTTTAAAATAAATATAACTCAATAAAGGTTATATTATCAATATATCATATCTCATTCCCAAATCATCCTATAAGACAAAAAATAAGGATATGAAATTAGATAAACAAGTAATGAAAAGTAGAAAACAATATAAGAAAATATATGAATGGACAAAAGAGTGTTACATTAAACATAAAAGAAACTCATGAAATTAAAAATAACACAAATACAATTATAAATAGATTTTCCAAAACTATAAGAGGAAAAAATAAGATTACATAGACAAATACTCCAAAATAATAGTTATAAACTAAAAATTTACAAATGGAACAACTTGAAGAGGAAAAATTATTAATGGATTAAACAAAGGTTCCAAGTGTGGCATAAAATGAACAAGAATGTATCAAAAATGATAATCAAGACAATTTGGAACAACCATAGCCTATTATTAATTTCTCTTTAGTAGTCAATTAAGAATTACAAGATGGAAATAATAATAATAATAATAATAATAATAATAATAATAATAATAATTATTATTATTATTATTATTATTATTATTATTATTATTATTATTATTATTATTATTATTATTATTATTATTATTATTATTAACCCAACATGGTTAATATAATAAATGAGAAACTACACAACCTAAATTTCAAATCCTTAGATGAGTATTTATCTTATACTTTATTTATTCCCACTTGATCAAGGGTATATTGTGATGCTATGATATTAATAACTAATTATCAATGAGATACAAATAACAATCCTCTTATTTGTATGCTCAAGAATGTTAATGTTAATAATTATTGTAATATCATATCTAATATGGCATTTGTGACAAATTCAATGACTAATGTGTAAATATTTAGTATAAAGGTCTCAACACTTTTTAAAATAACACAACATGAAGATATGCCTACAATAATTTTGAAAATGTTATTAAATAGAAAACTCATCATAGTATGTACTACTAATCATCAATTAACAATAATAGAATCAAATTCCAAGTTCAAGGATGAAATTAAATACAATAGATAAACACTTAACAAGTAAATATCAAATCTTTATTTCTATTGAAATATCTTTATCCTTCTTCTAGGATCTTGTCGATGACAAGGGGGAGTGGACCAAAGTTTAAAAAAGAGAAAATATGGAAGAAATATAATTATAAAATCTTCTAGTGCATCCATTCACTTTGGAGGTCCTTAGCTTTACGAACATATATATGGATGTTTTATGGAGATGGGTGTTTCCTAGAAGACTGCCTACTATAGGTAGGGGTGTTCTATTATTTGTTTACAGAAGGGTTTTTCTTTTTAATAGGCTATGAAATAGCTACCTATTGGTTTTTGGGTACCACATTAGCCACTTCTAGAGGTGTCTCATAAGATAATGAATGTATTATCTTTAAAATTCTTTGTATAAGGTTTCATGACCTTTAAAACTTGATTTTTACTTATCAAATAAAAATAAAATATTAAAAATAGATATTTTACATAAAATAGGTAAACCATATTATTATTAGTAAATGATTATAGCACATGATAAATAATAGTATGAAACACTTAAAAATAAAATTTAAAATTACAAGCATTAGGGAATTATCATATTAATATAAAATCAAGGAATAACACCTAGTATAGGAATTAAAAATAAATCATCTGTAAATATGACATCAATAAAGCATCACCGACAAGAGGATTTAAACTTTACATTATACATGGAATGTGTCTATCACAAACACCATCACATTGATACATCTATATGGCATTTTTAAAAAAAAATTATAGGATTATAATGAATGAGACATAATGTTAATGATATACATCATAACAAATATTGGGAAGAAGTTCTTGTATATATCATACACCTAATTGCTCTTTAATCAAAATTTATCAATACAAAAGTATAGGTTATGCCTCATTTGCATTGGGTACCATTTACATTAAGATTGTCACAATTAAAAATAATACAAGCTAGAGTGGATACTAATAAATAGTGCATCACTTTTTCACTTGAATGAAGAATAATTTACATATCATGTGATGGTTATGATGAACATGATAATGAAATCTTTTTAAGAATAATAGATAAAACAAAATGTGAACATTTATAAGGTGAATAAGAATACGTAATGTATTTTTATAACTCTAAGGGTTTAAATTATGAGGAGGATGACTTAATATATTATATCTTATTGTATAAAAACTCCTAATAAATTCAAAAATACCCAAATAATAATAATAATAATAATAATAATAATAATAATAATAATAATAATAATAATAATAATAATAATAATAATAATTTATTGCACATAACTTATTGATTGCTATACCATGTTATTCTTCCATTATTTGCATGTGATTAATTTGACTAATCTTCCATATCTTGCCTCCTTGTATCTTTTTGGCCTCTTGGATCTTCTTTCTCACTTTATCAATCTTGATAATCCAAAAAAATGATATAATATTTACACCTTTTCATGTTAGAATGCTATTGTCATAGTTTGAATAGAGTAGAATATATTTTCCATCATACACAATATTGACTAGAAATAGTCAAGATCAACTATTGTTACATCTTAAATCCATAGATATTGAACTATAAAATTTTACAAAATTAAATAAATAAAAATGATTAAACATATCATTATTACATCCAATTTTTTTATATTGTACCCAGTTTTAGTTTGCACAACACCATAATTCATTTAAAATCTCTCTTTATACAGTCCATTTGTCATATATGCTTGTTATATACATTCAAAACTATAACTTTTATGAGATGAGGATGTACAATCATTTTTCCACATTCCTATTCTATCTCATACATACATTTTAACTATAATTTACATACACAATGATTGCATCTTACTAATATATGGTGATGCTAGCATTTTTAGTGTATACTTCACCTCAACACATGGTGTATATTTTTCATATGCATTCAATTTATTATACTTTTAAACCCATGTATTATATCCTAGTATATATTATTTTTGATTCAAAATTTAGAAAAAAAAAATCAAATATTAAAAAATTAAAAAATCATTCAAAATATTTTAAAAATGAAAATTAGGGCCTAAGAAAGATTAGACATATATTTTACATCACTATCATGTGTTATTCTATATAAAACATGCATTTCATTAGAATTATGGGTGTTATGTAGGACAATTTTTTTTTACATGGACTGAGATGTTACAATTTCTTTTACCCATTTGCCATACCTATGCTTAGGGTATATTATCCAAAGGTTACCGAATTTATAGGTCTCACCATTATGAAACTCATATATAATATTGAGATATATACTCATTATGAATTCCTTGATAACATCCCTATCTTACATTGTGTACATGTATATTACTTTATCTAGGATATGATCACATTACATGTACATGGTGTAGACTATATTTTTAGTTCTATGCTCCTTTGATGATGTTTTATTTCTTACATAATAAGCTTAATGTTGTTTTATTACTGTGTGTGGACCTTATTCCTTATGTGGAAATTTCTTAAGCATATGTATGATATCATTATTTTGTTTATATGACATTATAACATGTCCATTTATTGTGGCCCTTATATTTTTATTTTCAATATTTTCTCATGTGAATTTTGAAGATGTCCCTTCTTTTTGGTCATTTGCCTTAGTTTTTAGCATTTCATGAAATTATTGTGTTGTGTTTGTGTTCCTATTGATATTTTCAATTTTGATGAGTTCCAAGAGTGATATCATAAAATTATTAATACATAGGATTATTCCATTAAAAATTTTAGTATGAGCTTCATTGATACATATTACATACATGATTTGAATGATACATATCTTACTATTATGACATACATTTATACATACTCTATGAATATTTAATTATAACATCTTTATACACATTATACAATTACATTTTATTTTAAGAGGAGTGACTTTTAGGATACATACCTTGAATGAAAATGGGGACATTTTAATGAGATTATAATATAGAGACAAGCCTATATGATTAGAAATCAGTTATGCATATAAAATATAGTTTCAAAGAATTTACAATGGTTAAAAATTCAATTATTGATAAAAATTATGGGGGCATGTTTCATTCATATACATTCACATTATAAGAACATACTATGTATTCATACACTTTTGGTGAATATGCATGTGAGTTTCAAAGAAAAAATAGTAAATTTGCATATACATAAATTTACAAATTCTACATTTATCATATGGGTGCATGATTTGGTTTCATATCATACTTTCAATACTATTTGTTATCTGAGGCCATTGTAATAGCATGGACATTATCCATTCTCTTTTGATCATGCATATCATAATTAAGGAACAAAGTGAAAATATGATATAAAATACAGTTAATGTGGTTGATTAAGTTAACACACATAATGCATATTGGATATTCATGGCCGTCTAATATTATAACATTCAAATCTATTATGGATTTCAACCCTTTTCATATTTGGATTAAAAATACCAAAAACACAAATTTAGGTCTTTGCTTTCCTCAATATGTTTTATATTCTATACATTTTCACATAAAACTTTGGCTTGATAACTCTCAATTCACCATGTTTCAAGAAATAAACCAATATCTCCAATGTCTTTATGGGAACCACTAAATTTCTAATATTTCAGGTAAACATAATCTTCAAGCAAAGTTACAAGAGCAACATTAGTTTTAAACATACAAGTGTACTCCTTCCTTTTTCTTTAAAATAGTTTAAGATTCAAGTTAAAATTTAGTTTTTAATTTTACAAAATGACATTAACTACTTTTAATTCATTGTAAGATTTTTTATGGAATGAATTTCATGATTTAAAGTTCCTTCCAAAGGCAAAATATATTTTACACAATCAAATTCATATTTATTTTTACTTGTAATAATTTTACATTTAGATTATTGTGGGAAAGGGAGAGAGAGAAAAGATGGGGCATGCACAGGGGCAATTTAAATTTAGATACTTATGTTTGCTCATGAATAATTTATAATGTTAGTTTTCTCCCACATTTAAATTTCTTGACTCAAGTCCTTAAATTGGTTCTATTTCATGATCTAATGCTATCCCAAGTACTTATACAAACCCATCCCTTTTAACTTATTTTTTGAAAACCCATAGAAACATTCATAATTGATAAAACCATATATAATTATATTTATGGAAATTATAATTCCTAATATCAAGCATCATTCTACTCAAGTCATAATTGATCTAGATGCATTGAGATTGGCATTTACCAATGAATCATACCCCTCTCCCAACAAATTTGTTTTTTTTTCCTAAATTTACTTATTGCTAATATTTCATTTTAGGATATGTAGAGTGATGTTGTAACCATTTCAAACTCTATATGTGCATCTCTAATCCACTTGTTTTACTAATATTAATTTTATCTATTTGGGCACACCTATATTATTACACACTGATTAAAGATTTCCTATTATTTATAAATTCAATTATATTAATTTTAATCACCCCTTAGCCATATCAAGATCATATTCTATCCGAAACAAGAAAAATATTATCAATTATTCATTACATTTTTAGATGTATACATGTAGTAAAAGGAACACTATTGCACTAAGAACTCTAGGTTAGATAAAAAAAGTGGTCATGATTCCTGTTTAAGTGTACTCTTGATATGTAGGTAGTAGTTAACCATCATGGGGGTAATTAGGCTAAGCTCATATCTTTACACTCCCCCATTTTTTTAAAGGTTTTTATCCATCACAAACCATAGTAGGATTTATTCCTTTAAGAGGTCATTTTTTGGTTATCGACACACATCCAAACATCAAAATTATGGGTATAATTATATTTAAAGAAGCCACATGTGACTATACATTTGGTTTAATATTTTTATATGTAGGTCAAAATCAACACATAAAGGTTAATATCATAACTTAATCTTGATTTTTTATAATTAATTAGTTATTATTTTGGTTTCATATGCATATTTAGGGATTAATTGTTTATTTCCATCATTTTTTAGTCACATATTGTCAATCTAATAGGCAATAGTTAACCAAATGTTTTCCCCTCATGTTTTCCATAGCTATCTTATTTCCTTCATTTTTTCCTTTTTTTATTTCAATATTTTAATTTCATCTAGATAGTTAAAATTGATTTAGAGTATTCTTTACATTTCAATTAATTTATCTCAAGTAAAATTAATAAACCAATAAATTCAAAATTATTATAAAATAGGTACCTATGTCTGTTATCAATTCCCTAAAATTGTCATTTTTTCTTTCCTAATTTCCCCTATCTTGAGCCATGTGTCAAGATCATGGTTATTGGTCCTATGTTTGTTAGGAATGTCAATAAAAATCATGGGTCCTTTACATCAAAATTTTTAGCTAATGCTGAAATTTACCATTTTTTTCACTACTTAGATGTTGGATAAAGTGTCAATAAAGTCCTAATTTGACCTCAACTTGTTTATAGAAACACATGCATTGTAATTTATTCACGAATATGTACACTCTAAATTTTAATATAGAATTGATCGAGCATTAATATTAATTATAAATAGATCAATAAATCATTACACCTTTGATCATAATGCCAAACAAGTTACTGCTTAAGCAATCATTAGGAGGAATAATGCACAATGCACACCTCTATATTTCTGTATACTACAATAATTAACTCTAATTATGTAAATTATTGTTTTTAATATCATTCAATATCTAGGGGTCTTATAGTTATGTGGTGATTAAAATTTAAGACAACCGTTAGCAAAATCCCCAAAAGATTTATTATTTTCCTTAACATTCAAATGTTAATTTCAATCTAAAGAAATTAGATTAAATAATATTTAGATGTTACAAGTATCGGATTGTGAAAAAAAGGAAAAGTTATTTAATATCCATAAAACTTGAGTATTATATATTTTTTTTGTGATTTACATTAAATGATTTACATTTAAATAGAGTATAAATTATTGTCAAATTACAACACAATCAACTAAACAGTGAAGCATGTATTAAGAACCGATATGGAATGAAATCTCATAAAGTTAAAATGAAAGAAACTTGACTAGAAATACAATATTTTCATAGAAAATCCTTCAATATTTACTCATTAACTAAAAAAATATTATAAAGGTACATATATAGGTGAAATATAGACATGTCCTGACATGCTCATGCATTTAAGATTATATTTCACTAGTGACCTAGAATAAACCTAAGAAATCTAAATAGAACCATGTATGTAAAACCACATGGTGGGGATAAACCTACACCAACACCCCCTAAGTATAGCTGAGGTGGGTAGAATAATTAGGTCCTTTAAATGAGCCCTGATGAGGTACCCAACCATAATACAACTCTCATAAAATAGATAAAAGGAGAAAACTAGTAGTAGAAAAACCCCTCCCCAAAAGAGAATAAAGAAAAAATAGGGATAAAAATCCCCACTAATGTATACAACTACCTGTATCCACCTTGTTTATTGAAAAGGAGTGATTTTCAGTGACTATCGATGCTAAGTAGATGCAATGATGAGTGGATCACCCTAGAATAGTGAATTTTTCTACCAAGTTCCTCATGGATCTTCGACCAAGATGTGATTCTATACAAAAAATGGTTCTCCTAATGTAAGGTAGATGGGATAACTACTCTATGCCATGATGGTGTAGTGGAAGCAAATACTAATAAGGACTTTGAAATGTATTATAATTATAAAATAGTTTGTTTGGTATCTAACAAGTCTTAGATCAACTTACATGTTCCCTATATTGTCTGAAGTGGACCATAGGTAGGTGGATTAGTAAATAATTAATCAATATTTGGAAGGTGATAAAGAGATGATGAAGGCAACCTGCATCAATATTATATTCAAAATTGTCATAAATTACATGTGAGTTTGAAGGAGAGTTAGGGAAAAAGTGTGAAAAGTTATATAGCTGAGTTTGATGATCGACTATTCCCACTGCCAATGTAGTATCATTATGTATCTTTGACATAAACTAAATCTATAGTAAACTCAACTCACATACACAGTCTAAGGAGAGCAATATGGTAAACTAATAGTAGATTAGTTAAAAGTGAGGGAAAACTAAGAACATTATTGAATGTTCTATCACTCATTTCAATATACCCTCTCTTGAGAATTTTTTTAGAAGTGTCTTCATTGAGTTTTAAAGAGGAAATGTCACATGAATTTAATGAACTATAATTTATCTATGAATACACCGTGATATGTAATGTAACAAAGTCAATAACCCATCTATGAGTTAGAGGTATGAATACAACTATAGCCTTTCCCTTTACTTTGTATTTACTAATATATTTTGATTTTTGTTTACCATTGTCATTTATCTTGGAGGATGTGTGGGTTGATCAACTTGGATTGGAATAATCAAAGACACTAATAATGCTTTTTTTAGTAGAAGTAATCTTGATCTTGAATTAAGTCAGAAACAAATGTATATAAATAAGGTATCTTCGATGTGGATCTAAGAGAACTTTTTTGTGTCATGAAAAGTGGACATAAATACAAAATATGTTAGACACTATTTTGAGACCATCAATAGAAAAATTTATTCATCATTAGACAAGTGTAAAAAAAGGGCGCGAGGGGGGGGGGGGAGGGGGGTGGGGAGGGGGGGAAAATGTGTTTTGAGTGTTGTAAATAGTTTCATGTGTGTGGTTTTTAAAAGTGAATATACAATTCTATAACATAAGCTCAGTGATCACACATACATGGTTTGATACATTAAAATAATGTATAACATTTGAACACATTAAAATTTCATACATGGTTATAAATCGATTGAACCATGTATGCGATGATGTTGCTTTATAAGCAAATAAAAAGTATTAATACCATTCATTTGGCATTGATGTAAACCATGACTAAGACATAGTAAGAGGAAATACATGGTTGAAAGTGAGACTATGATAAGTAATAAACACTCCAACAACTTTAATTTGATAATGGCATGCCAAAAGAAAGATATGCAAATGGGTAAGTGCATAAAATTAGGAGACAAAAAAGGGCCTACTCGTGGACATGATTTTTCTAAAATTTTAGAAATGTGAACTTCTACAGATAATTTGAGATGGCTACACTCAAAATTTGAAGATGATTTAAAAGCATTAATTGTATTATTTCAAGTCTAGTTTTTTATTTAAAAAAATTTAAAAATGTTTTAGTATAAATGGGTTAAACATCTAAAATTTGAAGAGGACCTCCTATAATTTTTAAGAAAACATAGTAGATAGATGGCCATGTGGCCCACCATTTTTTGAGCATCATTAAATATTGTTTAAAAAAATTTAGTGAATAATTAGATAAGATCTTCTAGTGTGTTACAAACTTTTTTTAATGATGAATTTATTTTATTAATTTTGCAATTAAGTAGATCTTGAAAAATGATTAAAAAAAATGAAATAGTCGACCATGCGGCCCACCCTAACTACATTAAAAAAAAAATGAAAATTAATTTTTTTTTTAATGTGTGTTGAATTAGGCCTAGTTTTTTACCATATAATTTGTTTTGAACTTGGATCAACAAAAAACAAATTGGATAAACATGAATAGGTATGACATGTAGTGGCCCAGAAAAAGTGTTGTTATAAATGAATAAAGTTTGAACTCTGAAAATAGCTAAAAAATTATAAAAATCATAAATTTACATGGAGGACAATATTATCATCATAACGGTAATTATTTTTTGAATTTTTATGTTGAAAAGCATAGCCTATTTGGTGATTAAAGTTGAAATTTGTTGGTTTTTCTCAAAACTCTTAGTCTCAGCTATAGATGCATAGTCAGAAGCCTTTGGATTGAAAATCCAAGTTGTTTATGAGCCTAAAGGCTCTATTTTCAATTTAAATTTATATAATATGTATGTTTTATATAGCATAATACACAATGCATACATGTTACACAACTTGTATGTGTTACTTCTAAAAACACAAAATAAATAAATTTCATGTTTATTATAGGGGAAAGGTTCCATTATCTATGAATCCTTATATGGCAAATGTCAAATTTCATGTTTCTTATAGGGGAAAGGTAAAATTTTATGTTTCTTTAGATAGTTAATTAAGGTTCCATAACATCACCTTAGAATTCAAAAATTTTACATGTTTCAATGTCATTTTAACTACTTAAAACTAACGCTTCAATTTATAACTCATTATAAATTTTAAAATATAATTGATTTTATCATGAAAGGTCATAAAATCCATTTTTTAAACCTATGATCAAAATTTAACCTTTAGAGTACCAATCATTGTATATCGAGTATCAATACTTGACTCTTACTTGTTCAGATGTGATTAGTTACTTTTAATATTATAGAATAAATGTTGAACAAGTATTATATATTACATGTTCAAATTTTGATGCACTTTAATGTTTACGTACACCAATATGTTTTCTTAATAGAACACATGTTAACAAAATCCTTGTTCGACAATTGGAACATGAATAACTATTGGGAACTTTATGCTAGTTGGGAAAGGATTTTCCTTACTACCTTACTTGTCTAAAATTATATTTACCCTTAAACTTCATGTTTATTATTGATATTATCATACTTTCCTAAAATAATATCTTACACTTTTATTGTTTCTTTGATATCTTTGACCAAACCCCTTTATTTATAAGTTTTGAACTAATTTGTTTAAGTTACAAACCTATTTAATTAGACTATGTAGTATAGATAATCTTATGTAAGTAGAAATAAGAATTGAAACCTTAGTGTAACAGTGCATCTCTTGGATATATATTTAAATAATGCTATCTAATATATCCCAATACCTCTGAATCATGCCTTGGATTGTCCTAAAAACATTCCTAAAATGTGTTGAATAAAGTCCCTTATGTTTCCTCCAAGGTCACTTAGTGCATCTAATTCAATAGGTGCATTTTGAGGTCCCAATTGAAAGTCTAACAAGAGTCTTTTATTATTAAAACTATTCAATTTTCCCCTAATATATTCAAACACATTATTAATATTTTACCTAAAATTAATATCTCTTATGACAATATGGCTAATCCTACGTTATGTGCACCTCCTTCATCTACCAATCCATCACACATGGGACAAACATCAACCACTCCATCCATTCCCACATTATTTTAAGAGTGTGTCTTTGACATGGGACTAGTTCTAGCCACACCATGGATACAACAATTGCAAGCTCAAAAACAAGCTAGACAACATTTGGTGCTTATCAATAGTATAGAGTTCTATACCTTACTATTTAATTGGGATGGTAAGATAGGAAAGTAGGATGATAGTTGCAAGGTATGCACATGTTTTTCATAAATATTTTGGTCAGTTTGGGTACGCATTTTTTTTTGTATAAGATATGGTTTTGAGCTCAATAAACTTGAAATGGTCACATGTATCCATTAGTGATGATGTGGTTTTAAGATGTTGTTTTAAAATGTCATGCTTGTAGTGATGAATGTATAGCTTAGAAAATATCTAAATGTACTAAGGTATTTGTTATAAAACATTAAGGTATGGCTATATGATTTATAAATATACGGTGGAGTAGACCTGACATTGACCAAGTATGACATATGTATAAGTTACCCCAACTCAAAATCTATTGAGATTATTTAATATACATTAAAGGTGATAATGTCCCCTAAATATGAGACCTAATTCCCCTCAAGGATGATGCTGAACAGAAGGACCTAATAATTATTCATGTGGATGATGAAATTCTCACCTCATATAGATGGTTGATTAGAATTGAATAGCAATGTGTACCCCCTCACTGAAGGTTTCAATATTATATATTTTGTACATATATCTTTAATCATCTTATTCATATTTCATTTTAATGAGATTAAACCTTACAATGTGGACTACAAGAAATTAGTACATCTCAAAATTATTTCTCTAGCTTGGGATTTGAGCTTGAGGAGTCTATTGCTTAATTGTGTTATCTCCTATGTGTAGGACTTAATATGAGTATACTTTGGGATCTAGAGATAATTCAAGGTAAATGGACATAAACAATTTGAACACATACAAGTAAAAAAGTGATAATGTTTGGTGCTTGCTCAATTTGGATGGGACCTAAAAGGGCTCTACATGAAAATTTTCATACAGTAATGGTAAGTCAAAGGTTCGCATCATGTGAATTATTTATCGGACATGAGTTGATTAGATAGATGTAAATATTTAAACATTATTGGCTTATATGTATGTATGTATGTATGATAAATTTGTGAATATGCCTTATTTTAATTAGTTGGAGGTGATGGGACATGTCTAGGTATCAAATATGTGCATATCTAATAACTCTAACACTTCTTTAGGTGTCTTAGACCTACACATGTGGAAATATCTAATTGGATTTTGTATTTTGAGGCTCTAAAAAATGTGATACTTATATGTTGTGTGATATTTATATATCTAACACAAGTATATGTGTGTATAAGATACATAAATGGTGATGTGTCTAATTGGATTGGGACTCATAGAGATCTGACAAAGTTCTTTAATTCTTGTAAGAATTGACACCTCTAACATTATTGACACTTTGGAGCATGTACGAGGTACACATGGTGATATGTAATTGGATTTCACCTCCTAAGGTATTGTCAAATCTAAACCTTCTAGGACTTGATGCAATCTCTGATAGATTTAACACTTTTAGGTCTATGAGGAATACATGTGGAACAAAAAGGTTCAATTATAGGAGTAATTCAATGGAGAAGGCATGGGAGGCCAATTTAATCCCCTTCTTGACATAAGTATAAGATCACAATATATGATTTGGGATAAAATTAAGTATGATTAGATATCTATCATGAATTGAACTAATTAGTTGATAAATTCAATTAGGGAAGTGATTTGAACACAAATAAGCCCTTAAACCAAATTTATGGCTCAATCAATTGTATAATATAGATGCAACATATATGGTTTAACTAATCCTAATTTAATAAAAAATGTAAATACAAACACAAATGTGGCCAATTTCAACCCATTAAACCTAAATTAGAGTCTACAATGTGATTGAAAGGTTTAAATTAGGTCATATTTCATGACATGTTGATCGTAAACCCTAATTTTATCACTTGAATATGTATAGTTCACATAAACACTAATTTCATGACATATACACATGTAAACCTATTACAATAAAACCTAACCCTAAATCCTAATTTTATAACAAACACAACCCCTAAGTTCCCTGATTTCATCACAAATGCATAAATTCATGAATGTGTTTAGTGCCAATTTTTGAACCCATTATTCACCTAGTTTTGTAATCACCTATGATCAAATTTTAGGTAAAATTAGCTTGTTTCATCTCACATATTGATCCTTATTTCATCATTCTTTAGTATTATTGCTTCATAGTCTTATCAAGATTCTTATTGCATCATGTATTGGAGATTTGTGCATCATATTGGGGATTTATGAATCATATTGAGCCTTATTTCATCATATTAGAGATTTATTGCATCATATGATAGTATTATTTCATCATACTATAGTCTTATTACATTGTATGATAGTCTTATTTTATCATATGATAGTCCTATTGCATCATATGATAGTCTTATTGCATCATATAATAGTGTTATTGAAACATCTAATAGTCTTATTACATCATATTATAGTCTCATTGAATCTTATTTCATTATATTATTGTATTATAGTTGATTTTATGTATTTAATTTGAGGCTTTTTTCTTGTTTTGTAGTATATGAATATACTTCAAAGAACGTGTATGTGTTAAATAAATGTGTATGCATTCTTATAACCCATACACATTTATATAAATCATACATGTTCCTTTAAATAAAAATAATAACCTACTTTTAACATCTATTTTTATCCCTAATCAAGATTGCTATCCCCACAGACATTCCTTGTGTACTCTAAATATTCTACGTACTTTTTTCATTGCAATTTTTTTGGGACCCCATGTTTGAAGCAATTTCTTGGTTTCTTTTGTCAAAATGGTCTCTGTTTGACATTCAAGGAAGAGGAAGAATTTGAAGATTAAAACACCAAAGAAATTATAATAATTCAGTGAAAAAAACAAGGTATGAATGCAAGCATTTCATTCCAAAGAAGGTACAAACACTAACCCTGATGAGCCTTAGATAATGAGGCAATTAGAAATAATAAACTAAATAATGATTAAATTCATATTAATAAACTAAATTATGATGAAATTTACAATAATAAATTGAATTATGATGAAATTAACAATAGAAAATTAGATGATGTTGAAAATTCACTTTCAAAGTTTAAAGTTATTGATTTTATTGATGAAGAGCCTATGCATGATACTTTACCCACAAAAAATGAATAAAAGTTAATGGACTCAAATAATGATGAAATTAACAATGAATAAAATTTCATGGAAACATATAATGAATAAACAAGCAATGAAATAAATTTCATGCAAACATATAATGATTTTGAAACACCCTCTAAATGGATTCCGCCAATAACAACATCTATAAGAATTGTGAGTAAAAATAATAAGTAATTCATTGAAGTTGATGAAAACATTTCGAAACCAATGCATAAAAAATGTCTGACCACTATTTAAGAATATTGGCTCAAAAAATTTGGGATAGTTTCTTTCATATATTTCTTAATGATAGTCAAAGATGTCAATTATTTATTTCGTTGATGAAATTGGTTAAGATGAGACCTATAATGTACACATTAGGACTAAAAACATCTACCATAGATGATGAAAATGATGAAATTATTGAAAATTTATATGATGCATATCATATTATAGGCCCAAAATTTTGTAGCAAAGACTATAATGAAACCTGATGTATAATGACAACTTGTGTAGTAAGTGCTGAAATAGGGAAAAAATAATTGATTTAAAAAACAAGTAGAACACTTGATATAAATATAAAACCATTAATTAAAAGATTTGAAAGACATGAAGGACATAATTAACCTAATATAAAAGAGCTATGGGCATTCTTTGGTAGACTTCCATTAAAGGACAAGGCTATAGTTGATGCTTTGAAAGACTTACTTGCATAATTTTGGAAAGATAATACAAGAGTTTTGCCCAATGCAAGAGATGTAGTGAAAATAAGGGTTGGTTCTCATAATCATGAATTACATATGAAGCATTTCTTGGATATGAATCAAACATAATTATACTCTAATTTTTTAGAAAAACATCCACAAATTTCTATTGGTCAAAGATTTTTTGAGATGGCCAAACGTTCTTATGTAAAAACAAATTACACACGCACCACTTGTTGTTGTAGGCATCATATTGAAATTTTAATGCACTATGATGTTTTTCTCCATATTAATTTTACTTTGCATACTAACACTATTTTATAAGAGTATGGCATAGAAATTCCACCAAAATCAGCCAGGGAATTTATTTCAAATATTTTTTGTGAAAGACTAGATGGACAGTTCTTTTATAAGAAAGGATGTTTGGATGGAAATTACAACATTTGTGATGGATTGCCAAAATTAAAAAAAAATGTATCCATGATGAGTATACAAGTGTGATTGGATAGTAATTAGTTGTTTCAAGTAAATACAAATCTATGATAGATCAAGTAAAAGATGGTAAAAAGTCTAAAATGTGTGAGCTTGTTATGAAAGAGCTACCTATTTCACAATTTATGGTCAAATTCATGGAGAAAATTGTTTATGAGTATGCAAGGCACACACATAGGGATAAATGGTTGGATGAACATTTAAGTATAGGCAAGGCCACATTCCCACTTGATTTTATTATTTTAGTAGTATATTTTACTAAAAATTACACATTCAAAGCCCAAATGTAAGTTTAGTTGCAATATAACAACTCAACACAAATTTCCATATTCATGTGTATAACATTAATACATGTACCTAATAGTACAAAAAAAGATCAAAAAATATTAAAGGAGTACCACTTCTATATAAGTGATGACCAATCACATTGTACATAGTACGTACAAGGTAATTTTGAGAAGCTATATGAATAGTTGACTTAGAGGAACATTATTTTCAAACAAAATTACATTTGGTTAGACAATTGGACATCATAATCTAAGAATACACAAATGTTTTATTGGTTGACTAGGATGCATATTACCGCTAGTGTATAACATATTTGGAGTTTCACTAAGGTTGACCATGGAAAAGGGGAGTATGTTGGTATTGGAGCATGTGTAAAAAGAGTTGTTACAAGGGAGGATTTAAAATTTGAAAAAGATGCTAATTTGATTGATACAAAAACTATGGTTAAATGGTGTAATGAGAACATATGTCATAGTGCTCAAGCAAATTCTACTTTTCATAGATATTTTTGTTTAATGGAGGAAAATGACTTGGTAAACTATGAGGATTGTATGACTCTAACAGGTTCAAGTGAGCCCCACTCATTTTTTAGCTTAAATGCAAGTTCTTGGACTATTTATATGCAACACTTAGAATGCTTTTGTTTTGCATGCATGGGATTTGTTTGGAATGATTTTGAGTCACAAGAGTGGATGACTCAAGTTATAGATCTCTAATTACAATCAACACATATCAGGTTACACTAGCATTGTAACTTAAAAACATGACATCATCACCTGACTTTGACCATATATCTGATCTAGTAGAGCTAGGTAGAAGATTAATCTTTATGTACTATTTATTCTCATAATTTGTCTTCATAATGTCATTAAAAAAATGGTTTTTATGATGTAATACATGCTTTTGTAGTTATTGTAGATGATGAAAATGAAGAGGGAACACATTACTACTTATGTTGGTGTATAAATGGATAGAAAAAATTGACTTCCCTAGTCATAGATGGAGAAAACATTGATTACCCCATTGGGTCTGTGGTTGTCACTAGCACTTGGCTTCAGTGATAGCCTATGAAAAATTTAAGTGTATGGATATTTGAAGACTTTGAAATTTATAGGAAGATATTACACTATTCAAATTTGGTTTTTACAATGATTATTCAATTTCAAAAATATTATGGGAGGCTAAGAAACAATAATCTATGAAAAGTTCCAGAGTCATACCATGAAGCTATTCTTCATACTATCAAGATTAGAGCATATCCAATGGATTTTTAGATTGAAATGAATAGGTATATTCACTTGTAAAAAGTATGTAATCAATTGTACCAAATGTTTTTGATTTTGTATGTAGTACGTGCATAGATTTCATCTTCAACTACTTACTAACATTTTTTTTGGGTTAGTGGTGCCAAATCAACTTCCACCTTCACGTGGTTGACACCTTTAGTAAATAATTTCATATCATTGAAGCTAAGAGAAGCTTACTAAATATAATTAGAGTTTCTGTGCTTCTCAACAATTGCTCATGAGAAGTTTATTTCTCCTTGTAGCCTTCCAAACACATTTGTTGTCACTGTTTTTGTGTTATGGAATAGTAGTGAAAATGTACTTGTAGGTGGAATTGCATGTCACGGTCATTATATCATGTGTAATTTGGATAATTATATGTGATAAAAGTAGTGAATTTTCACCTTCCATCCCCACAGGCAAAATTTCTAGCTGGAGGTCAAGTTGTCTCTTCACTGCCAAAAAGTTGCATTTTAAGACTCGTTACTCCAACTTCTACCACAAATTTTTATTAGAGGTGATTCAAACTAAATTTGGGATATAATCATATGAATTTCAAACACACATTAGATATATTATGGTTCCACCATATGACTTATAGTTCTGGTTTTATGAATGCCTGAAGTTAGGCTAAAAATCAACATCTTTCTTGTATTGGGAAGGGCACTCTTGAGCTCAAAATTGATAGTGGGTTTGTTGACCAGGACAAATGGGAGGACCAAAACTTGGTTATGGATGTTATCTACCCTCTGAATGTGTTGGAAATGATAGTTTTCAGCCAACAAGCACCAAAAGTTGAGTTTTTAGACTATAGCTTCAACTTTGACAACATTTGTTGTCAGTATAGTAATTATTATTCTAGAAAAACTATGTAAAGTTTTAATTTAATGCATTTCAGATCTACTTCTATGACAAAAATTATTTCCTTGATGAATGATCACATAATCTAGATCTAAAATTTAACGAGATTAAAACTTTACACTTTTTTTTAGAAGATTAATTATTATTTTATATGGACTATGGAAATATCAGATCCTTGATTTGTTGTCATTGTTACTGTGCTCTAAAACAGTAGTGAAAATGCACTTTCAGGTGGAATCCAGTGTCATGGTCATTGAATCACATGTAATTTTCCTATTTATATGTCCTTCAAGTGGTCGATTTGAACCTACTGGTCTCAGAGGCAAAATTGCTAATTGGAAGTTTACAAGTTATCTGTTTACTGCCAAAAAGTTGCATTTTAGGACCCTTTACTCCAAATTCTACCATAGATTGATCTTAAAGTTGATTTATAATATATTAGGGTGAAATAGAGGGATTTCCCATGCATACTATGTATCTTATGATTTCTCCATATGACTTCCATTTTTTGTTTTATGCATACCTAAAGTTATGCTAAAAATTATCATCTTTCTTGTATTGGGAAGGACATTCTTGAGCCCAGAATGGGTGGTGGGTTTATCAACTAGGCTAAATGGGAGGCTAAAATACTAGAATTTGGTGTTATATAATCCTCTATATGTGTTGGAAGTGCCATTTCTCAACCAAAAATCATCAAAAATTAAGTTCTCAGACTATAGCCTCAGCTTGGACAACATTTGTTGTCAGTGTTTTTATGCTCTAGAACAGTAGTGAAAATTCACTTACAAGTGGAATTGGGTGTCATGATAATTGTATCATATGTAATTTTCCTATTTATACATCTTCAAAGTTGTGGATTTGTACCTACCAGTCTTAGAGGCAAAATTGTTAGTTGGAGGTCAACAAGTTATCTCTTCACTACCAAAAAATTACATTTTAGGACCCTTTACTCCAACTTCTACCACATATTTATCTTAGAGGAGATTTATAACATATTAGGTGTGAAATTATAAGGATTTTCTATGTGCATAAGGTATCTAATTTTTCCTTCATACCTGAGACTGAAAATCAACATTATTTTTGTATTGGGAAGGGTGTTCTTGAGCCCATAATGGGTGGTGGGTTTGTTGACCGGGATAGATAGAAGTATAATAACTTGGTCCTATAAATTATACACCCCTCTCTATGTGTTGTAAGTGCCAATTTTCAACGAAAAAACACCAAAATTTAAGTTCTCAAACTGTAACTTCAATTTGACAACATTTATTGTGAGTGTTTCTATGCTCTGGAATAGTAGTGAAAATACACTTGTGGGTATAATTGGGTGTCAAAATAATTATATAAGATGTAATTTACCTATATATATATATATATATATATATATATATATATATATATATATATATATATGTGCTTTAAGTGGTGGATTATCACCTACCATTCTCAAAGGAAAAATTTCTAGTTGAAGGTCAATAAGTTATGTCTTCATTGCCAAAAGGTTGACTTTTAGGAGACAAGTAAAATAGTTCATGGTAGTAAGTCTGTGTTGGCTTGAAGATAACTAAGAAACATAATTTGGATGATAGTATCCCTTGAATAATGTGTAATAAATATTATTTAAGTTTAAATGATTATAGATGATGGAAAATCTTGCATTCTTGCAGACAGGCAGATTGTGATAGATAGGTTTGTGAACCTATGCTTCGACAATGATCAAGAATATTAAAAGAGCATAATAAATGATATAGTGTGGAGTGTTTAAGTAAATGAAAGTATATCATCTCAAAGGAATAAAACATTATTTAAAACCCTAAGGTAACAATGTCAAATTTTAGATATTCTACAAGTAGCATTATGGTTGGTAAACGTGTCATTCCATAAATAGAAGGAATTGAGACTTGATAAATGGAATTTAAGAGTATTGAAATGTGTATTGAGAGTTCTTAGACCTAAATAAGGCCTTGTCTTATCTTAAATAATGATGAATAGAAGGAATTAATACTTGATAAAGGGAATTTAAGAGTATTGAAAGGTGTATTGATAGTGCTTAGACCTAAATGAGGCCATGTGTTATCTTAAATAGTGATTGAAATTGAATACCCAATAATTTAGTATCACCCATACTATACACAATCAATTTTGGTCCACAATCAATTTATAAATTAATGTTTTTAGCCTATAATAGATCAATGAAGGGCTCTGGCCTATTGTAAGAGGTAGAGGATATTATGATAGGACTTTTGGTGAGGATTTGATCCTTTTAAATTTTGTATCATTTAAGACATATAGTTTAAAGTTTTCAAAGGGTCTATATAGGGCTTAGAAACCCTAGAACTAAGGTTTAGGAGAATTTTATAGATATAACTATTAGAATGGGTTAAGTTTTTTTAATATTGCATAATTATATCAGTTATAATTGATGAAAGTGGTTTGGGAATGAAAATGTATGGATAGGTAAGGTTTTGAGGACTGTAGGGTTATAATAGGCCTAATTTGGGCTTTTTTTTTTTTTTTTTTTAATCCAATTAAGTGATAACTAGGAGAATATTAAAGTGTTGTAACTTTTTGAGTAGTTTAAGGGTGATAAAGGGTTCCATAAAGTATTCTTACATATTCAATAAAGGACAAGTTAATCAAACAAAGGGAAAAATAGTGAAAGTTGGACTACAAGCCTAGAGAGAGTATTGTGACTTTTAGGTGTATCAGGAATGGAACAGAGTGTTTGGTCACTTGATAAGGGTTTATACAAGTGTGTCATGATCACTTCAGAACATCAATGTAATGAATTTTATTCTTAGTATCTTAAACCAAGAAATGGTCCCAGAGACCTAATGGGATACATAGTGTGAAGGATAGTGAACACCCAAGGAGAAGTATTGAAAGTTGAAGTAGATTTGGACACTTGAAAGAGTTTTTGGAAGGCATGTTTTTACCATTTAATACCATTCAATCATTTTGATTTTACTCTTTAAATCTAAAGTGAGATTTGGTCCTGAGAACCCAAGGGTTGTGCCTAGTCAAAACAAGTGAAGAGATTACAAACAAGTTTGTCAATAAACTAATGTAAGAAGGCATAGAATGATTTAAAATTATAATAAAGGAGAATAACACCATTATTAAAAATTTTTCTATATTTTCAACAAATAGGTACATGTGTCAAGTGACTAGCAAGCCCAAGAATGAAAGAGCAATTTTAAATTAGTAAGGGAATATTTAAGATCAAGTCATAAAGTAAATTTAAACCAATTTTAATGATGATTTGTATAATTATAATTAATTATTTTCATCATAAATGAATTAAAAATAGGATGATGACTCATTTGTTAAATTTGACCAAGCAAATATGTGTCACTAGCTTTTGCCAAAATGGGCATACAGGGAAAAATATGCTAGATTTATTCACAAAGTTTGCTGGAGAGGATCATTATGACCTTATATACACATTATATATATTTTTGAGTATTTTTAAAAATGGAAAATATTCACTATTTTAGTACAGTCAACCCTATGTTAAATCATGGTCAATATTGGAGCTTACCTTGGAGAAATTGGTTAGTTTAGGGTAACCACAGGTTGAGTCAAAGCACAAAATTTGGTAAAAATGGTATCCATGACCTAAAAAAATATCTAATTCCATCATAAATCTCTTATAAATAATGAAATTTCCTAATTTTTTGACATAGTCCTCTTATAGTCAAGAAGGCAGCGATTGGAGATTTATGGAAGTTTTGTAAGTTTTGGATGCCAGGAATCATTTTAGGCCTTAGAGAGGTATTAAAACAATATAATATGACATTTAAAACTTATATTGTCTTATATAAGTGACCAAATTTAGGGGTTTCATACAAAAGTTTTAATAAAGACAAGTTTTGGCATGAAGGAAGCATGCATGCATCTCAATGTAAATTATGGTAAAAAGGGTCTTCAAGACAAAGTAAATATATGAATGACTTGAAACTTGGTAATATTGGTAATAATGACCTTATATACCTATATATAATCTTGATAAGGTAATATGACAAGTGTAAGTTCTCATTTTTTTAATCATAGTTCCCTCCATATCTCATATTGCTCACTATTCATGCAAGCATACTTTTTAGTGTTTTAAGGTGTGTTTGAGGGTTCCATGATTAGATAAGTATTTTATAACTATTTTAATATGTTTTTAAACCTATTACACACATTTAAAGGGTTTTCACACTCCAAAATTCAAGCAATACCATCAGGTAGACTCAAATCTCCATAGGTAGTCTCAAAGGCATAAAGATAAAGTTGGGTTTTTTATTATTGGAAAGGTGTTATGAAATGTTTTATATGTCATGAAGATGATTTAAGTAAAATAATATCATTTTTAATTTCAAATTGGTCTTTTGGAGAGTATGTATAGGGCATGGGAAACCCTACATTAGCAAGCTCAGGCATTTTTGAGACATTTAACCATGGGAATTTAATGAAAGTTTGTAATATTTCTCCCTTATACATGTAAAAGGTGAATAAAAAGTTTTAAACATGATATTTTACATATATGTATGGTTTATAGGACTAAGAATTTGTAACAGGGTTAATTAAGCCTAAATGAGGGTAGGCTAATGAAGAAAGTGATAATTAGAAGTGGAGTTGGGCTATGAAATTTAACTTATACATGGAAAAGGATAGATTGTACCTATAAATTCCATTATAATCTATTTAAAAATCATAACTTTTTTGTACAAGTAAAACTACAGTGAAAAAGGGCTACAAGCCTTGAGAGAGCATTGTATCCATAAGGTATAGAATGAGAGTCAAAAGTTGTTTGAGTACATGAAGGGAGTTATTTCAGGTATGTTATGATATAAGACCATATGTGACAACATGTTAAGCTCTTGAAACATAGACCAAGATTTGTCCTTGAGACCCAAAGAAGGTGCCTAAGAAGAAACTAGAAAGAGATTGAGAGGAATTTTGTGAATGAGACATAATTGGAATGAGGTAAAGGATGTATGGATAGAGGTCAATGACATCAAGGAGCTGCTACTAAGAGTACAAGTAATAAGTAATAGGTGTTAGAAGCTAAATTAATCCTAAAGAGTCAAAAGAGGAGCTAGGTTGTGAAAGAAGATTCAAAGCAAACCATAGCAAGTGAATGTGATCAGTTGGGTTTAGAACCAGTTAATGATGTTTTTATAGACTTCTCCTCCATAACTTTGCATTATCATATAAAAATAATTCAAATGAAATCGTTTATATTATTTATTTTTTATAAGGGTCTGATTTGCGATATTATCCTAACAAGTTATTCTCAATCTCATAACATTTTTAATCCTTAAGCATAGTTCAATACCAATCATTCATAATACTTTGAACATAAGTGATTCAAACAATATTCACTTCATTAAGTTTCTTAAATATTCATGTACAAAATGATAATTCCATGTACAAATGCCATATATAGGCATACAATATCAATAATACATGCATTGCCATATAGGCATACAAAAAATTACATCATGTCTAATGGTGAATACATCATATACACATGTAAAATGCAAAAAATGGCTATATTACTATATAGGCATATAAAAGATTACATCATATATAACATCCTAATCATAAAATAGTCTCCCTCTCTTTGCTTTATTTGAATAAGACTCTCCTTCGGATGCCCTATTTGTAGATGGAGATACCCTGAATATCTTTGGTTACTCCAAGGTTCGACTATGGGTACTACGCTCACAACTCACTTGTAACCAAACCTATTCAAATAAAAAAATATTATAAAATTAACAAGTATACATGAAACCAAGTTAAGAAACTCATGTCTTAAACTATTACAAAAAAATCATTTAAACATGCACTTAATGCTATAACATGATCCTCCTCAATTTTCCATTGATACTCAATTGGGTCAGTGCCAAGTTCAATTACATGAATATGTATGTCAAATGATGAAGACACATGAGGGGATGCCATAGTAGTCATCTAAATTGGACTATCAACTGTCACGTGACATACCTAATACACAATACATTTGTGCATATAAATTATATTTGCCAAAGTATATAGTAAAATGATTAAAATAAAAGTAATAATTACAATTCAGATTTAAAAGTGAATATGCATACCTCAGTGAGTGCTTGTGTAGATGAAATTATAGTAGCAATGCTTGAGTCTATCTTAACTCACAATGATGGAGGAGTGTCCACCCTAGTCATCAGTTCAAAAAATAACATAATAATTAATAACTTGGGCAATTAATTGATTAAACAAGTTGCTAACAAATCTTAGTCTTACATAAGATATGAAATCATATAATGAGGTCATGGGAAGCATGAATATGACAAGTGGGTATGTGAAACATGTGACTTATGACACCACATTGAAGGCAACAAATGTTAGTCTCATGAGGGAGAATAACAAGACAATGAGGGAGGATTTTTGAGTTAATTTTGTGAAATTGAGTCATTGAATGTAAGTTAGGTGTTGAAACATCTTTGATATGTACATACATACACTAGTTTGGATGATTGTATAGATTTGGTAAGTTGTATTTCATATTTTGGCATGATTACTTAGTCACTAGGCCTAATTATCTTAAGGCAATGACTTGGTATAGTTAAGAATAGTCCTATGAGCTATGATGTCTAAATTGAATTGTTTTGAAATTTTGATCATGTTAATACCTTAAATACTTTGATTTTAGAAATTCATTACTTTTTTGTCCAACTGAGAATTAGTTTGATAAAAAAATCCCTTAGAAATAGTCAGTGTGATAAGACAAGTAACCTATATAGGTACTTGTTGTGAAGTTTATAATTGAGTTTTAATTAGGTTAAGACACCTAGAGTGATAGGTTGATTTTATGTGGGACATTTATACTTCAGCCTTTTAAGGGTATTTAAAACCTTATAAAATAGGTCTCATCAAAACCTAAAGAAAGATATAGAAAATAGAACTGAATATTATAGAGATAAGAGTGAGTGGGCAATCTTCTTTACAAATGCATGATTTTGGTTGCCCTATAGGTGACATTAGGTTGACTATCTATCCTTATATTTCCCTCAATTTTTATAAGGGAAGGTATATATGTATACATTGCAAGTAGGTTGAGATCAACAAAGGGTGATACAATCTTGTTGACACTCAATATTCATTTTAAGGGTACTTTCGTGATGAAAGGTGTTATAATCTTATAGTTTCAGCATGTCACTCAAGTGACAAAATTTCATGGATATGGATAGGCACTCTTCCCAAACTAGATATAATAGGTCTTTGGGACCCCTAAGTAGGTGGTGGTAACAAACTACTCAACCCCATCTATCTATATGGGGTTGAGGTACCCTATTTGAATATGGTTTCAAGGCCTATGACATATATATTTATATATATATATATATATATATATATATATATATATAGGCTAAATTTTATAGTCAATGCTCTCCTAAGAGACAATGGGATCTAATAGATGCTCTCTCAATAAACTAATGGAATTGACTAGGTACAATGGGATCAAGAGGCTATGCCATCTAAATTTACAACTCCATATATAGAGATGAAATTATTATGCTCAATTAGAATTGATGGGAAATTGGAATTAAATTGGTAGATATGACCATTTTGTATATCAATCATAGAGATTTAACCACTATATTTGATTAGGATAACAAATAATCAAGTGGATGGTTATGAGGATAGTATTTAAAATAAAGGAGTTGTGTGCATATTAATGAATACATTCTATGCTTGATTGAGAAATTAATAGAAATATATTGTACCAAACAACTTTTACCAAATGAAATATATATATATATATATATATATATAAAACTAGTCCTACTGATTTCGATTGACCCACTATGGGAACTACATATAATGGGATATCAAGCAAATGTTTGACCCACTATGGGAACTACATATAATGGGATATCAAGCAAATGTTTAACTCTCTATTTTAGTTATTGAAAATATATTTTGAATGTCAAATTAAAAGAAAAAAAATTTGAGATGAAGGATGAGTTTCTAACACTATGCCAATCCATGTTAATACATCAAACAATAAAAAGTCCAACAAAATTATATTATGTATGTTATATTTTCTTACACAAAATCTGCCAATGATGCAATTAAGGTGTTTGAATGTATGTCTAGAGTATATAATATTCACTTGAAATTTAACTGCTATAAATGTATATGGTGTTGTATTGATACAGATAGATGTAGTAGGGGTTGGCCCACTGCCTAGTTATGATGTTGAAGGCAACATCTCCTCGTAGAACACAAAAAATACATATATATTATTTAATATAAATGTGTAAACTAATTTTTACCTTTTTAATTTCTAAATATAAGTTAAAATTTTAACATTAAATTTATATATAAGATAACTATATGTGTGTAGATACTCCCAATGTATCCAAACCAAATGTGTGTGCCAACAACTCATCAGTCAAGACCATATCCTCTAAGCCCCCTGAAGTGCCACCATCATCATCTAAAGATCCAATGCATATAACACCATAACATTTTCATGGGTGGGGTTGGGTACAACGACTAGCTAGAGTATCTCGAGCACCTATCTCTGAAAGTCTACTTGTATGATAAATAAGTGTATCAATAAGTGTAATAAACACATGCAAAGTGTCTATCTCCATAACATCCTTAATTATAGAGGGAATCTTAGGATGAAGTGGCTTTTGGGTAGGTATCTTTGTTAGATGATTAGGTGCATGGTGTGCACCTAATTGATCTTACACAAAGCCTTTCCCTCATCCCTAAAACCAACCATAGTCAAAGTAGTTTGGAATTTCATTGAGGACAAACTCATAATTGAGTCTCCTAAAAAATTATAAAGGGACCTCATGGTAATTACAAGGAAGATAGTAAAACACCATCCACCATCACTCTCAAAAATTTGCTTTAATCATATTGTGTTAGCATCAATGGATTGGGAAACATTTGTTCGTTATGGGAAATAGGGAATTAGTGTTTGGGTCAATAAATAAGGTACACATTTGATATTTTGTAATATATTTATTCTTTACCTTATATGTTAACAATTTATCAGCATGTTAAGCCCTATAACTACTCCCATATAACCTTCATCTATTAATTTGAATCGTTACCAAGTCAACTTGACCCAATACTAACTTTAGGGTATTGGTAAAATAGGTGCAGTGGGTGTTCTTAGAAGTGGGCATCCTCATTCTCCTAAGTATTTTCTCAATTTCAATGTTTTTCTCCACACTGTGAGAAGCTATATACTCCTTACTACTTGGGGGATCTATTGGAACTATAGGAGGGTTAGGAAGGTTATAAGCATTAGGAGGGTTGGATGGAGAGTAAGGTAGAGGATTAGGTGGAGCATGATGACCTGTTGGAGAAAAATTAAAAATCAAACCATGTAATTTAAATTCACAATAAAATTAAAAAAAATTGATTTAATCTACAAAACCTACCTTTTATTTGCGGTGGCATCATCAATTGCATGAATACGAGAGCAAAATTAATGATTTCCACATGATATGGAGGGAAAAACACTATCTAGAGGTCAAAAGGAAGGTATAAAATCGAAAACATGACTAAAAATCACCAAAATGCAAATGGGATGTAGAATAAAATGAAAGGAGTTAAGGGAAATTTTTATTTTATAGTTTAAACAACATGTACGCATTATGTTTAAATGCAGAGACACGTACGCACTGATATAATTTTTATGTGTTTTTGTATTTAAGCATAATGCTTATGCATTATGGCTTGGATATTTTGAGAAATAATGCATATATGTTATAACAATAACACATATGCATAGTGGGGTGTGTTCACGGAATTATCCCCTAACTTTGTGCACATACCCAATCATGTTTTATTGTATTTTAAAATGAAATTATTTAATTTTGTTATATTTTTCTTGAAGTTATGTTTTTCCTAGAATATGCAAAGTCTAATGTGCCAAGTGGAAATGAACAAGAATCTAACCTTACTATCCCTCCTAACCCATTAAACCCTCTAATCCCTCCTAACCCACAAAACCCTCCTATGCCTATTAGCCCTCATGTAGTTATTCAACCCTCCCTAGATATTCAAGAGGATTTAGTAGCCCATATCATTAAAAATAAGATCAAACTTGAGAATTTGATTATTACATTGAGGGATCCACATGTAAATAGCCACAATTGAGTTTATTTTGGAAACACATTACAAAAATTATTAGGTTAAATTGACTCATTAATGGCTCAAATTGATAGGTGGGCTGAGTATAGAAACAAGTGTAGGGAGTAATATTCCAACAAATTATCTTCAGCCATTATAAGAGATAAAAATATAACCAAAGCCCATTTTTCCCCCTATTTAATGATGGTAAAATAGGTTTACCATTACATATGATAAACAAACGCATTCTAATCCTTTAGTGCACTCACAATTTGATCAAATAGAATTTTTGGGATCTTTGGTAGATGGTCTTTGATCACCCACCTTGTAATAATAAGGAGGTATCAATGTATTTTTTGATAAGAATATATTTTATGGTAACATTGAAAGAAGTATCAAACTATTTTGATTTATTGGATTTCTAGGGTAGATGAAAGAGCTCTATGTAGGAGAGGCCAAGTGCATGTCATTGACCTAATCAGCCTTTGAGAGTATGGAATGACAAAACACATCCTCCTATGAGCCTACCCTCTATAGTTAAGGATAGATTAGAAATTGATACTTAAGATTCACTTAAGGTACTTAGTGACACCTTTGTTTAGCATATTAGCCATGTTTCTCTTACTCTTGTTGGTGAGGGTGGACATGGCAAGGCTTTTTCTAGCTTTGTTCCCTGACAAGTTCACTATTACAGCTAATGTGGTGTTATATACACATGTTTTTAGGAGGAGGAGGATGATATCATGTTTCCCACTCATGGTTGTATTTTTGTGGGCCTAAATGATATCAATCTCACTATGTTTGATTTGTCTACATTTTATTTAGACACTTTGGCTACAACTTCCTAGGTATCTTTAATATTTTATTTATTGTAAAAAATTGTCAAGCATGTTTAACTTAATATATTTTTACAATTTAAAAGGTAATAATTATTTTTCATGTAAAAATATCAATGATGTATAAGAATTGTTAATGTTTTAGTAGTATTTCAGATACCACACAAGCACATGTTTTGATTCTACTACTCCTATATATACCTATATGGGGGTGATTTTTAAGAATTAATTAATGTTATAGTTCAATTTACATGTATACTAATATATAAATACATTGAAATGACTAATAATGATGTTTAATTTGTTCAATTGATGACCACACTTCACACTTCACCACCATCTATTTGGTAGAGAGAAAAAGTGTGTTGTTCCTATGATTTCATCTACACAACAAATAAATGAGGAATAATAGATTTAATGTATTTTTTAAGTGTAAATGTGTGTGTGTGTGTGTGTGTGTGTGTGTGTGTGTGTGTGTGTGTGTGTGTGTGTGTGTGTGTGTGTGTGTGTGTGTGTGTGTGTGTGTGTGTGTGTGTGTTTTGTATTTTTAATTTTTACATGTGTAAATAGTTCATGCATAAAATAATTATCTACACAAAATCCTCTAGTGATGTATTCTAGTCATATTGAAATGATTAGCAGGTATGATATGGTACAATTAACAATATAATTTATAAAAAATTTATTATATTTTAATTATTTAATTAGTTGGATTAAAAGTTTTTGAGTTAATTTTGAATTTGTATTTTCTATGTCTATGTACATTTAGAAGGACCCAACCCTTTCAATATCACGAGCATGTCACCGACTCATATTTTGGATTCATTTCACACTCCTATTTACCATCGTGAACCTATAATTGCCCTCATTGTGTCCCAATCCCAAATTGACTGTGACCACTAGATTGTAGTCAATGCACCCATGAAAACATTTTTATCATTTAATAAGTTTAAGTTAATTTTTATAGTATCTTGTTCTATTACACATGTAAATTTTTTGACAATATTTGCATATAAGCAGTTGGAGATATAGATAAGTTTTGAGTAGAAGATGGATCATATTCAAAAATATTTGACACCTCTAGTTATGATAAATGCATACAAGTGAGAGGCTTCTATAATTAAGGAAAAGAGAGTAATTTATTTTTATGATTAGGATCAAGGCTTATAACATTTTTTGTATGAATATATGGTTTTATTATAGTTATTTGGCATTGTATGTCTATATGGCATTGACCTAGGATATTGTAATGTGTTCACATTTTATATGCCTTTATATGGATTTTATGGATGTTATATATGCATATATCGTTCAATGTTTCTCTTTTTAATTATTCTCTTTTATTTCACCTTTTTATTTTTTATTTTTAATTTATTACATATTCTATTACATTTTTACTCTATTGTATGCCTTAATTTTTTTTTTAGAATTAAAAATATACATTATAGCCTATTGAATATTTTTGAAATGTATGGGTAATTTATGTTTAATTATGTTATAAACTATTACAAAAGGTGTGGTAAGTGATCATGATGGAAGTATACCTCTACATAATAGGTATATTGAAGATTTGTATCCTCATTATTCAAATGAAGTATCTTGATTTTTTTAACAATCTCCTTGATCTTATAAAGTTTATCTCATATCTAAAATCTCACCTTTGTCCACAAAATACAAGTAATCTTGATATGTCTTTTCAACTAGACCTCTAAATTATAACACTCTTCATTTGATCTTGGTCTCAATTTAAATGTTTATATATATTTTTAGTGTTCTTAGACACTTTATAATATTCCTTGACCAAACCTATATCTTTAAAAATCATTTGTAATTAGTGTTCAACAAAAAGACTATACTATGACCTTTACATAGTCCTTTAGGCCTTCTTCTAAGGTATGTTAACTTCTGTAATGAAGGATTATTTATAAAAACATAATATCCTTATGACTTGGAATGGGTTTATTGTATTATTAAGGTAATTATTTAATCAAATGACCATGTTTACAACTTCTACTAGACTAGTTTATTTAGGAAAATACAAAAACATATAATTTCTCTAGTCCTTTCAAAACCTTGACAAGTAGGTTTGTCATCTTACAATAATATGTTTGTCATTGATTAGACTTTTAAATACATCATTATGGTTCTCAAATTCATTTTTACATTTCTCAAATTTACATGTAGATTCCGTTTACATCAATGTGATTAATTCTTCATCTTTAAGGAAGAAAACAAGGATTGAGGCTTAATTGTACAAGCATATAGACCCTACAGCTAGCATAACTCCAAAATTAGTCATTTTATCAACTTTAAAACTTATTTATTAAATTAAAAATTCTTATCTCTAGCTCCCTCCTAAATTTTATGTTCTTTCATTCACTCATTTTTAAGATATTCATGTTTTGGCTTTCTTAAACTAAATTTTTGGCTTATTTGCAATCCTACAAGAACTCAGTACCCCATTACATGAATTTTAGGAGTTTCTAAATAACTAAACCAATTTATATAGATAAAATACCTACTTTTTCATTATACTACCAATTTTTGTCATTTTTTGATGGTTTGTTTGTGAAATATAAGGATTTATATTTGCTTTAACCCTAAATTAGGGTTTACACACTCTTGAGATAGTCAAGAGTAAACAAATATACATAATTTTAATTCTAAATTATTTTTTATTATTTTGACATGGAATAATGTCTTACTGACCTACTCTTATCCTTCTATCATTCATCAAACTTGAAAAATATATAAATGATCACAATGAATAAACTTGTTTCTAACTATGATATAATGACAAGCCTAGGAGCCTAAATTGGATAAAATGTCAACTTATAATGACCTTAAAGGTTTATTTAGGTAATTTTAAGACCTAAATAAGTTATTATTATTTTGTAAAAGGATTATCAATAGTAACATTTACAATAATGCATGAAATTACCTCCTTTTAAAGAATGTGTCAACAATACTCCTTTTTTGTAGATTATAACCATCATACGTACTAAAAAAGAGGGTAAAAAAATAATAAAACCCACTTACTTATGAATCCTCAAGTTTGGAAATTACATTGAAATATCATAAAAGAGGTCTTATAAACTCGAATTTCACCCAAATATTATTAAAGCTCTACAAACCTATAGATTACTTTCTCCAAAACTAGAGACTTTCTATAACTTCTTCCACTAAGCTACCAACTTTCTCCTTTCCTATGTTATTATTATCTCTATTGATTCATTATTTATCTTTTCACTATTTATCACCTCTAACTAATATTTTTTACTTGGTTTGGTCTAGAAATAAGACCACATATTTATCCCCAAGTTATGACTTATCCATCATACTAAATTTCAACTATTTCCTATGTTAGATGTATTCTAGATTGGTCTTAGGGGAAGTACAATATTGAAATTGAGTATAAAAAAATACTTATGATTAATACAATATTTTTATTAAAACAAAAACCTCAATCAAGTAGGATATTATTTATTATATTATATATTTAGTTACAATAGTTCTTGATAAAAAAATTTCTTAAGAGATTATTATTCTTTCTTTGAGTTCTTGAAGTTTGGGTTTCACACTTATAGGTGGATATTAAACTCTAGATCCATATTATTATAATTTGATTACACCCAATTAGGAGATAGAGAAACCATTATGGCCCCAAGTTGACATTTACCTTGATGCAAGATACAGTTAGATATATTTATCCCCAGGGCATCATGGTTGAAAATTAGCATTGTGGTGTTCATTAATCTCTAGGACTATATTTTTATAATATGAGTACACATGATTAGGAGATGAAAAACCTGTTATGAGCTCAAGATGACATTCCCCTATAGGGTAAAAGTATTTTTTTTAGTAAACTTTAAATAGACATAAAACAAAAATAGCAAGTCATTTTTATCAATAGAAAGAATATTCACATGCATTTTGAAGTCTCATACTTTCACCCAAAATCCATTGAATCATAAATCATCAATGAAATCATGGAAATTTTTTTGGTTAGCAGTCCTAAAATGTAAATTTTCTATAGTTAAGAGACATGGTCTTTGTCTCTAATTGAATTTTTTAATTTAAGGACATCCACTTTGAAATACATCACTTCAAACACCTTGATATGTGAAATTTACATTTTTTCCCACCGCCACAACATCAAATTCCATGCAGATACCCTTTTTTCAACAAATTTGGCCTCAAGTAATATTGGAAAGAAATATTGTCAAGATGTAGGCCACAACTAGAGATATCTATATTTAAAGATTCATACCCAAAAAAAGCCATCCCCACTATGTCAAAGGTGGATATCAAACTCTAATTATAGATTTTTTTCCTTTGGGTATGCATAGTTAGGATATGAAGCACCCATTTTGGACTCAACACAGTATTTCTTTACATGCAAGATGCGAGACACAGTTAGAGTTCTCTATCTTCAAGGATTCATGATTGAAAAATGATATGAAAACCATCTCTAAGGTGTATGTTAACCTCTAAGATCATATTATTATCATCTAAATATGCCTAGTTAGGAGATGGAGTACCCATTGTGGCCTCAATATGACATTTTTCTAATAGGCCAAATTATTGTTTTTGGGCAAATTTTGGAAAGGTGTAAAAGGGAAACCATAAGTCATATCTAAGAAAAAAAAATGGTAATATGGATGTTTAATTAATCTATTGTAACCTCAAATCCATTATATCTATAATAATTGATGAACTTGTGGTAGAGGATATAGTGATTAGTCCTAAAATGAAACTTTTATGTAGTTAAGAGATATGGTCCTTGCCTCCAATAGACATTTTCACTTCATAGAACTCTACCTTTAAATACATCACTTTCAAAACCTTTTAATGTTTAATTTACATGTTCCCACTACTATGGCAGCAAAATACATGTAAATACCTTTTTTGAAATAATTCTAGCATTGAGAAACATTGACAAAAAATCTTGTCAAGATGCAAATCACAGTTGGAGATATGTATCTTTGAGACTTCATGACTAAAAATTGACATAAAAATCATGTCAATGGTGTTAATTAACCACTATTACAAAATTATTATCATATAAATATACCTGTTGAGGATATAGAACACCCATTCTAGTCTCACGATGATATTTTTGTAGCTACAAGATGCATATCATAGTTGTAGATATCTATCTCTAGATCCCCATGGATGAAAAATGGCATTGACACCATATTGAGGGTGGAGATTAACCTCTAGGACTATATTATCTATATTTTAATATTCATGGTTAGGATATGAAGAACCCATTATGACCTCAATATGGCATTTCATTATATGTAAGTTACAAGTCACAGTTAGAGATATCTTTATTCGAGGCATCATGGGTAAAAAATGGCATCACCACCACATCAGGGGTGGTGATTAACCTCTAGGAACACATTACAAACATATAATTATTCCCAATGAGGATATTGAGCACATGTTATGAACTCAATACCATATGTAGCTATAAGGAAAAATTGTTCATTTTTATGCAAACTTTGGATAAACATAAAACATAAAGAGTAAGTTGTATCTATGAATTGAAAGATTGATCACATGCATGTTTAAGTCCTCTAGTTTCACTTGAATTCCTCATATCAAAAATCATTGATGAATTTATGGTAGAGGATCTAATGATTAGTCCTAATATATAACTTTTATGTGGTTAAGACATAAGGTCTTTGCCTCCAATAGGCATTTCAAGTTATGGGACCCTTGCTTTTAAATCCATCACTTAAAACACCTTGGAATGTGTAATATACATGTGTTCACACTTCTATGGCCTCATAATCCTTTTGGATACCTTTTTTAATAATAATTATAGCCTTGAGAAACATTGACAAGAAATAATGTCAATATGGAAGCCATAGTTAGAGATCTCTATATCTAGGGCCTCCTGGCTGAAAATTAGCATTGACACCACATCAAGTGTGGTTATTAACCTATAGGACCACATTATTGGAATATGAGTACACTTAGTAATGAGATCGAGCTCTTATCCCAACCTCAAGATGATACCTTTATAGAGAAGGTAAAACAATGAATCTTCTACATGAACCAAAATTTTCTCTTAGCTTTGAGAATATGGAATTATGTACTAATAATGCCAACTAAAAGAAGGTGGAAGTTAATTTGGAACCAATACCCAACAAAAAATATGTTAATATGTAATTAAATTGAAATTTATATGTAATACCTATGAAATAAATATAATTTCATAAAGTTCAACACATTTGCATATGAGAATTCAACATAACTTTTAAGTTAAATCTGAGGAACCACTAGGATCATATCTATTATTTATAATAGAAAAAAATACTTCATGATCAAATTCATGAACCTTCAATAGATTAAAAAAAAAGGCCTACCCTGATATTTGTGCCACCAAACATTTGTTTCTAGAATCAAATTTGAATAGTGGAGTATCTTCCTATATGTTTTATAGTCTTTAAACAAGCATAAATTTGAATTTTTGATAGGATAATGTCAAATCCAATTTCTAGTAACTACCATAGATCCAATGGGATAATGAATGTTTTATCTATCTGTGACTATAGAAGTCAATTTATATTTTTCCTCTACACATCGACATAAGTAGTAGTTCATCCTCTCCTCCTTTCTTCATTTATAGTAATTGCATAAACATGACCTACACCAAAAAAACAAACATGATTTAATAACTTGATATACTTATATATTTAGAAAATTTAGTACATGAAACATAGGTTAAATATATGGTACTTGGTTTCACTGGATCAGATACGTGGTCAATGTCATGTGATGATGTTAGATATGTAAGTTGTAATGCTAGTAGAACCTAATATGTGTCCATTAGGACTAGAAGCCTAAAACACCATTCATCTACCCATTCTTATGACTCACACTTATTATAAACAAACTCAATGCATGAAAAAAAAAAAAAGCATACCATGTGCCTCATATAAATCATACAATAAACTAAGTTTGAGTTACAAAACAAGTGTAACTCACATGATATTATTAGTGTCATAAATTCTTCATAGTTCTCCAAATTTCTATCCTCCATCAACCAAAATAGTGGAATTTTCCTATCACCATGACCCATATTTTCATTACACCATTGAACTACACTTTTTTCTTCTATCAAATCAATGACTATTCATTATTCAACTCCTCTATTGAGATATCTCTTTTGACACATCTTTATACATCATCATTCTCCCATTTTCCATGGCCTAATCTACTAAAACTCTAAGTATGTCATACAATAGAGATTATATGCATCATGCTCAACCAATAGAATATCTGAGCATTCTAAAATTATGATGTGAAATTATCTAACCAAATATAATGTTTATTGAAAGTAATATTTATTTCACTCAACTATACTATACAACATTAGAAAACAACCTTACACATACTCTAAATAATGTGTTCGATCACCATTAACATAGAAGTGGTACTCCCTTGATATTTTCCAATCATGATAAGTATTTTTAGGTAAATGCATGAATGCTATATAGACAAAAATGGAAACTTTAACTAAATTGTAGTATTGTGATTGAACCTCTCTTTGTGGTTAAAATGTGTAATTATTTAAAAATCCAACTACTAAAATAATAATAACAAGCATGAATGTGTCCTTAGATAAATTGAATTATTCATCTAGCCATCGAGCTCTGTGTGTGTCCCTTACATACTAATATAAAATTTCCACCCTAATTTTTTCCACAAATTTGGAAATATGTATGTTCTATGTAAAAATATCATAGTTTTTATATTTATTTCCATATTTTAATTGATTTTTCACATATTTATATTTAATAAAACCAATACATTATTTTAAATTTATGTGTGTGTTCTCCTCATGGGTATAATTTTTCAATTTTGGCAATCCACCACAAATGTTTCAAGTTTCATCCAAACATGTCCTATTGAAAAAATATATTCATTTGGTCTTTCACAAAAAATGGTTGGAATAAATACATGTACTAATTTTGGTGGGGATTCCACTCCACACTCCTTAAAAATATTGTCATTATGCAAAGTAAAATGAACATGATGAAAAGTATCATAATGCATCAAAAATTTAACATGCTAAGTAGAACATGAAGCAGTGTATGTGTGTGTGATTGATTTTCACATAGAAGTGTTTGGAAATTTGAAAATATCTTTGACTAATATAAATTGGTGGATATTAAAACTAAAAAATAGAGTACAATTGTGTTTAATTCATATCAAAAAAATATTTAGGATGCAGTCCAAAGTTATGAAAATTGACTCTTATTTTGACTACATCTCTACTATTAGTCAATACCCTTGTGTTATCTTTCCCATATTATACAAAGTAACTATTTTAGTGCATTGGATATAGCCTATTATTTCTCTTGATGTAAACTAGAGATTTCCCACATGACATTGCTACTATAAACATCAAGTCTCATATGTTTCCCAATTACTTTTATTAGTGTTTTTTTTTGTTTTGTTTTTTATTTATGTGAAATGCTTGGCTTTTTGTATAATAGATAATTTATTTTTTGTTATAAAAATGTACCAAATAATTTGTAATAATTCATCAATAAATGTTACCAACTTTGGTGTATTTCTTCACACTTACTTGATGGTATACATTATGAAAAAAATTTAGTACTAGGGTGAAGAAAATTTTTAGTAATTGTATTGATTTTCAAGAATAATTACATTTATCAGTAGTAGGGTATTCATTATAGGTATCATATTAATTAATTTCATAAATGTAACAAAAAATTGGAATTGTTAAGTTCTGTTTAATTTTTCAAAGTGTTAGTCCAAAAATTATTTTAGCTTTTCTTCTCATATGGTGCTCAAACGTTTTTAGGCATTGGTTTCAAAATGTTTTCATCATTTTAAATTGAATACGTGGGTCTTCTTTTCAAAATCCTATGAGGTGTTCTTAGTGGTCAATTTAATTGATTTGGTGTTTCTATATTATTTTATTTATTACTAATTTATTCATTCTATAGTGTTCCCATATGGTTTTCTTGATTTTTACTATCATCAATCATTGTTTCCATGGAATTTACATCATCACCAAAATAAAAAACCATAAAATTTGAATTTGGAATTGCATTATAATTTGGTATACTATTAGAATTGACAATTATATTTTAAAATTTTGGTATAGTATTATTGTTAATTTCATCATTTTTTGTGACATTCAATACATTAGGGATAACATAATTACTTGAAAGAAGTTTTAGCATTGGATACCTTTGATTTTCTCTCTGCACTTATAATTCCTATAGTCTTTTATGCTTTAAAAACTTCTTCTTGCTATTATAAATTTTGTCACTAATGATTGCATAATTTTTTCAACTATTGAGGATGTAAATAAAATTATAATTATTAAAAAACATAACAAGTGGGGACAATGATCAAATTATTAAAAAATAGACATGAACTCTTTAGTCAACCATGAGTAGCTAAAGTTTCTAATTTTGAGGGTGGAGACATACATGAAATCAGTAAGAAAAATAGCTGCAACATGTAAAATGAAACAAAATAAAGTGCATAGGGATAAAACTCTTTATGTGAAAAAATGATGTTGACCATACATGTTTTTTTTTAGTAATAATTAAATTATTGTGCATATGCAGTACTAGATGTATGCAAAAACACCCCTAAAACTTAACTCTTAAAACTGAAACCTTGATCTCTTAGACCTTAAACCCTCAAACCTATATGTTAATCCCTAATACCTAAGCCACAAAAACCCTAAAACATAAATTGTAAAGTATTAAAACCCTAAAGCAATCAATTGAGACCCACTTATCATCATTTACACTAAGAACTAGGTTAAAATGGCTCAATTTGGCCTAAATTACATAGTTAATTATCTAAATGTTTAATTCATTTAATTTGTGAGGACATAGGGCCTAATAAAACCCAAAAACACATTTTATGCTCACAAATAGGTTAAAAAAACTCAAATTATCCTCAATTCACTTCACAGTTAAACATTAAATCGTAAATCCTAAACCCTAAACCTTAAACCCTAAACCCTAAAACATAAACCCTATAACATAAATTATAAAACCTAAGACCTAATCCCTACACTATAAACACTAAAACATATACCCTAAACCTTAAACCCTAATCCCTACACTATAAACACTAAAACATATACCCTAAACCTTAAACCCTAATACCAAAAACATAATCCACCAAAACCCTATACCATAAATCATAAACTCTTAAAACCATAAAATAGTCATTAGAGTCCCAATTACCATCATTTAGACTAAGAATTAGGATCACATGGCTAAATTTAGCCTAAATCACACCACTAATTACCTTAATCAACTAATTTTGTCAATTTATGATAATAAAAGGGCTTATCAAACTCAAAAACACATTTGGTGCTCATAAATATGTTTAAGTAACTCAAATAATTCTCAATTACAATCATAATTTTTCCCTAAACCCTAATCCCTAAACCCTATACCATAAATTGTAAACCCTAAGCCCTTAAACTTAAGCCCTAAACCCTAAATCCTAAACACTAAAGCTTAAACCATAATCAATAAACCCTAATTGATATATATCTTAATCCATAAATCATAAACTGTTAAATCCCTAAAATAATCATTTAAGTCCTAATTGCCATTATAACTAAGAATTAGGTTTAGATGGCTCAATTTAGTCTAAATTATATAATGAGCTACCCCAATAAACTAATTCACTTAGTTTATGATGACCCAGGTTTTAATAGAACCCAAAAACACATTTTGTGGTCAAAATAAGGTTCAAGCATCTAAAATTAGCCTCAATTATTTTCACAATTATACACTAAACCCTATATTCTAAATTTTAAACCCTAAACCCTAAACCAATCAATTTATTCTTGATTAACATCTTATAGAGTAAGAATTAGGTTTATTAGGATCAAATTATTCCAAATCATATCACTCATGCCTTAATGGACTAATTGACTCAATCTGTGATGATGTTGGGGCCAATTAAGCCCATAATCACATTTAAAGTCATAAATAGGTTAAAAGAGATTAATTTAGCACTAGTTACCTTTGTTATTAGACCATATACCCTAAAACCTAAACCCTGTATACCCTAATACATAAGCCTTGATCCTTTGGCCAATCAATTTAACCCCACTTAACATCATTTAAAGTAATAATTATGTTCATAGGGATTAGTTCAGCACAAATCACATTACCTATTGGCCTAATTGACTAATTGGATCAATTTATGATGATATTGGGGATAATTTTGCCTAAAATCATATTATATAGTCATAAATAAGTTCAAGAAGCTCAAATTATCCTCAACTACCTTTGTAATTGGACTCTAAATCCTATACGTTATACCCAATACATTAAACCCTAAATCCTAACCCCTAAATTATAAATTGTAAACCTTAAACTAATAAATTTAGCTGTAATTAACATATATTACAGTAAGAATTAGTTTCATAGGGCTCAATTTGGTGCAAATCACGTCATTAATTGGCCCACTTGACTAATTATCTCAATATGTGATGACATGGGGGCAAATTGAGCTTAAAATCATATCTATAATTTTAGATAAGTTGAAGGAGCTTAATTTGGCCCCAATTGCCTTAATGATTGGATCTTCAATACCCTCATATAAAAACATTATGCCCTTATCCTTAAACCCTATGGTCTAAGTCCTAAATCATAAATAAAAAACTCTTAAAACCCAAAGCCAACCATTTTGTCTCAAATAAAACAACATTTAGAATAGGAAAATTAGGTTTTCTTTAATCAATTTGGCCCAAATTGCATGATTGATTACCCTAATTGACTGATTAGCTCAATATATTATGGCATGGGACCAATTAAGCCCAAAATCACATTTTGTAGTCACAAATAGGTTCAGGGAGCTCAATTTAGTCACAATTTACTTTGAAATTTTACCTTATACCTTAAAACCTAAACACTATATACCCTAAGCCCTAAGCCCTAAACCCCAAACCTAAATCATAAACCCTAAACCTTAACCAATAAATTTGGATGTAAACCTTAACCAATAAATTAACTATAATTAACATCCTTTAGAGTAATAATTATGTTTTTTATTAAGGATAAAGGGTTTTTTTTTTTGAAACTAGGGACCCCAATCACTAGAAGACAAACAGACAGATAGGGCCAAATACGCTCAGATACCACTTTAAAGTCTAAAAATACAACAAATCAAGCCTAAGGACTAAAACTAGCCCAAAAGTAGCCAAAGAACAACCAAATGAGGGATTTTAAGGATCACACCCTCAATCCTAAAAATTAAACTAAACAATAACAAGAAAGTAACGAATAGTAGTGGCCAAATAAGCTAAATACAACAAAAAACTACTGTAATAAAGTATTTTGTTGAGAGTCTCTCTTTTTCGATTTGAGAGATATAATTAATGGATTTTATTCCTTTTTACCTCTTTATTTACTCCCTTTCAGTATCTTCTACCCATTCCCCTCTTCTATATGTTAGCATTATGGGGATGGAAAGCTTCAGAGAAACATTTGGAATTTGAGTCATACGAGTATCTATTAATCTGTTCCCTGGAGATGAGGTTAGAACCTTCGAGGATTCATTGTGAGTTTTAGAATCTACCACTAATCTTCACTCAATATTTTACAATTCTAATTTTAGATTCCACTTCCCATCAGGATCTCTAGCCGTGGACTCCCCACCCTCAAATAAATGTTCCACTAGTGTTTTTGGAATCATTTCTAGTTCATCTTCCCCTAAATCTAGATTTCCTTCCACTATATTATGTTTTGCATCTACATCTACTCTCTAATTATTTTCTCACTATATAGAAACATTTGTGACATCTAAATGGGAGGCCCTCATAATCTATCGATTGAAGCCATGTTCAATTCCTCACAATGAACTCCTCATGAGCTAGAAGTTCTTTGGAGATATCAACATAGGTAATAAATCGAGTGTAAGTGGAATGCCCTTATTCAATAGTCATAAAATCCAGAAACCAAAAATTTCCAACAAAATCAACAATATATTTTAAAATCCTCTCATTTCAAAACTACAAGAGATGGTTTCACAATTGGATCTAGATAGGTTTTATATTGAACATTTTGGTATGGGGCTTAAAATTGGGATGCCAAGGATTGAAAAGTAGCCAATATCTCTCCCAGTCCCAATAATGTGTAAAAACAAAATATTAATTATAAAATAAAAAATAACCATGAAAATATCTTTTGTACAGGGGAGAATGGTAATTCTACCTTCAATAAGGGTTTGAAATTTTTTATTTATCTACAGATGAAGATCTTGAAGAGAAGGCTATACACCCTCAAATTTGTAGATCATTTCAATCTTGGATAGGCATTCTTCCATACCCACAACAACTTCAAGAACTTTGTTTTCAAAATTAAAAGTAGGACTTACTATTGTTGGGGCTAAATATTTAATCCTTACCTTTCTAAAGGCTGTATCAGTATATGAAGCATGTAGTTGAGGCTCCATTGATACCACCTCCAAAACCATGGGATCACATCTCTTGCACTCCTTAGGACTTGAAGGCCTTGTTTGATCCACCTAAAATGCTACTACAGGTCTTTCCTTAGCCATCAGAAAAGTTAAAATAGACCCCTACATTGTTGACTTATTCAAACCTTTGGACACCGTAAAAATTGGAATATATCCTCGTGCACTAACTCCATTTGTATTTGCAGGAACTGCCATCATCATGTTTGAAGATGCTACCGCAAATCCAGGGTTCACTGTCATCGTAGAGCAAGGGTTCACCATCATCGAAGAGCTAGGGTTCGTCGTCATCACTCCCTATTGTGCACTCGCATCTGCGACTTCCTTGGTAGATCTGTAGAGTTGAGATCCCATTGCCATATCCGGCAGGGCATTCTTAATTAGCATAGCATATAAGTTTAGATTACATTATTTTTGGATTATAACTGATTATATTATGAGTGTCTAATATAGATAATCTATCTTCTAGATTCCTCCCTTCCCGAATAGTTGGTTAGCTAATCAAGGTAAAATACTGTGTATATATTCTACTCTGCTCTTCGGAGTAAATCAAATAGTTCCTTTTGTTTGATAACAATTCTGGTATCAGAGCTCGACGCTACAACTTGGTAAAGTGATAAGCCTACAGTAGAGAAGTAGACGCAAGGAAGAAAGCATAGCTATGCTATAGCTTGGTCAATGCCTGCAGCCTGCCTGAGCAGTAAAGTAGACGTGAACGTGCAGAAAAGGATCAACGCCTGCAGAGTGAATACAGAAAGCATGGAAATCACTGGGAAAAAGTGCAGTAGAAGGATGCAGTGTTGTAGCAGTCACGGCAAAAGATCTCGAAGCAGCCGAGAAGCCTGACAGATCTGTGACCTGTGACCAGGATAGCAACAGAAAAGCGGCGACCATGGTAGAAATCATGTAACTAAAGCCTGAATTTGACATAGTATAAGTGTGGGGAAGATATTGACCTGCATGCTAAAGGAGAACATAGTGTATTTTTGAAGCCAAAGTGATAGACACTAAATGCGTGCAGTGAAGAGTGTAACCAGAAGACTATGGTGAGCTCAAGTCTTAGCAAGCCAGTGTCAGAAGAGGAGATGTGAATGAGTTAGACGAGTTGTCCAAGAAGAGATAGTGGGAGAGAAGGTAGATCAGTCAAGGCATTTGACTGGAGCCACTGCCATTGGAGATCATAGAAATGGAGTAGTAGTTCATGTAAAGTTAAACACAAATTTATCTCTTTGTTAAAATCTTTCATTGATGCGAAGAAAGAGGACAAAGGTATCAAAACAACCCATGGAGCATTAAAGCCCTGAAATGAACTGTGTGGAGACCGTCATGTATGTCCAGCATGAAGGACAATGTTGAAACCACTGAAAGCCACCAAGGAGACTTGCAGGCCATGGAAAACCATTGTGACGCTTAGGAGAGCTCCAATTTCTATTTTGCCTTGTTAGAATCCCTCCGTGATAGTGCCAACCTTGAGTTTAATGAGCTAATCCGAAAGTGACTTCTAAAATATTTCTTATTTGATGTACACTACGAAGCAAGGAGCATACGAGAAGAAGTCAAAGTCAAATATGATGCATATTGTGAAGATGAGGTTGATTGCCCTAGGAAGCATCCCTATCTCTCAGCACATAATTATCGATCTCATCTCCAAGTTTGATTTCCTAGCCAGTGAGTAGACTTGTAATTTTCTCTTGTAGTAATAAAATAATTTGTTTTTCTTTACAATGTCTGCTCCAAAATTACTTTTATCAAATGCCCTACTTCTCAAAGGGCCAAACAATGCCACTTGGAAAATGAAGATGTGCACCATCCTTTAGTTTGAAGGACTATGGGGCATTATGACAGGGACTGTGCAAGTTCCTACAGATCCTGATGTGCTCACAAAATATGAAACAAATAATGTTATTGCCTTGATGTTGATTATGTTAAGCATCACTAATGACATGCAACTACATGTCAAGGAAGCTGAAAGAGCAAATATAGCGTGGGATAAATTATCAACCATATATGAGGCAAAAAATAAGACAAAGATCCTCGATTTACAGTTGAGACTTCATATACTCTCTATGTAGTCCAACAATAAAGTTGAAGAATTCTTACATCAGGTAGTTGATCTGTAAACAAAATTGTCAGCACTCAATGAGATGGTAGATTAATAGATCTTGTTCTCGATGACCTTCAAATCACTCCCTTCCTAGTTTAGAGTATTCATCATGATTTGAATTTATCCAAATATACAATGTCATTTGAAGAACTTGTGAGCCTTTTTTAGCAAGAAGAAGCCATCAACTTAGTCCAAGTTGAGTTTCAAGACAAAGCTCTTATCTCAAAGCAGCAATGAGGTCAAAAATCTTGCAAGGGACCTCCAAAGAAGCAACCATATAAATAGTAGTAAAAATAGTCTCAATATTATCAAAAATCACAAAAGTCAAAGAAGTGGTGTCCCATCTGTCAAACCAACACACATGACACAAATAACTACTAGTATAATGGCTGAAAATAAGGGTCTTCTAGTAAAGAAAAGATATCAGGGTGTGATGGTTCTTAGAAACATAAAATACATTCCCTCTGATGGAAGCAGAAGGGATGTCTAGTAGCTCAATAAGATGATGGATATGATGAAGAGACACCTAAATAAAACAATTATAGTGCACATAAGAACTTAGTGCTAGTCTCCAAGAGCTCCTAACCCATGCAGAATATCTGGTTGATAGAGACAAGTGCCACTAAAAATATATCATACGATAGGAAGCTATTTGATTCATTGACAACCCAACCCACTATAGATTGGGTTAGGATCATCAATGATAAAGAGTATGTTTCAAAAGGAATAGGCCAAATCACCATTCCTCTAAAAATATGGAAATGTATACTCTCAAAGGTACTATATATTCCTAGATTTACACCCAACCTCTTATCAGTTAGTCAGCTTTTGAATCATCATCTGAAGGTGTTTTTTCTTATTCATAATGGCATCAAATCCTGCTTGATCTCACAAAAAGGTACCATTCTTGATAGAGCATTTTTGAAAGATAAATTATTTTCTTTAGATGTTGTTTCATCTTTTGTAGTATCTATATCTACCTTTACATAGAATTTACTGCTCTCTGACACTACCATTATGGTGACATTTCTAATGTATCTTTGTACTAATTGAGTTCAAAAGGGATGCTACATGGACTTCCCAAGTTTTCTAGTTCTTGCATGTTTACCTTGGATGTCTTGTAGGTAAACAACATAGGGATCCATTCAAGGCAAGCTCCTTTTATGCCAAAAAACATTTCAAGGTTGTCCATATTGATTTGAATGGGCCGTTACCTACTTCATTTTTGGGATACAAGTACTTCCAACTATTTGTGGATGACTACTCTCATAAGGCATGGGTGTTTTTCTTGAAGAAGAGTGAGGCCCTTCATCATTTCTAGGTATTTTATCACCAGGTCGTGAAGGAGAGAAAAAAACTCTTCTTCTTTTCTACTCAAATCAAGGGGTGGAATTCACATCAAAAAAGCTCTTGACATTCCTGAACCAACAATGCATCAAATAGAATTTGATTGCTCCCTATTCACACTAGCAGAATGACATTATAGAGTGACACAATCACATAGTAATGGAAATGGCTCACTACATGCTATCAATAGCAAAGCTAAAGAAATGATATTGGGCAAAAGTATTCCATATAGATATTTATTTTCTCAATAGGGCACCGACATTGATTTTAATAGATAAAGTTCTAGGAGAGGTATGGAGTGGTATAAGTCAATCAATTTCTCATCTATGAGTGTTTGGTTGCACAACATATGTGCATGTCCTAGCTAAAAAGAGGAAGAAACTTGAGTCAAAAACACTACCATGCATCCTATTAGGCTATAGCACTACCTTGAAAGCATACTATATCAAGGATCTTAAGACGAATAAAATCTACAAAAGTAGAGATGTGGTTTTTGATGAGTCATCCTTTAATTCAATGATGGAAAACGAAGAAACAACACCAACCACCTCTCATCAATTACTCTCTATGTTAGATGATGGGGAGACTTTTCACAGAGAAGATGAGCTATAAAGGAACCCATATGTTGATCTTGAAGAATTAGAAAATCCACAAGGTAGTTCTTTATATCAACAATTCAGCTCCTCACATTAGTAGTAGAGTTTCTATCCAAAGTGGGTACGAAGCACCATCAAAGACTCCCATGCACAATATCCCTATAATACTTCATCTGGATTCATAATGAGGGGTTAGATAATAATTGAGGTAAATTTTTCACTCATGAGTACAATAGTTGGTAGCTCTCAACCTAATAATGTTTGAGAGGCACTAAGTCAACCTCAGTAGAAGAAAGCAATGGATGTTGAGTATGACTCACTCATACAGAATCATACTTGGGAACTTATCGATCTGCCTTCAGGAAAGAAACCCATAGGCTACAGATGGGTTTTTAGAACTAAATGTAAGGTAGATGAATCCATCAACAAGCACAAAGAATGAATTTTTAGTAAAGGTATATGCTCAGAAAGAAGGCATTGACTATGAAGAGACCTTTACACCCACCGTGAAGATCAAGACCATCATAGTTGTTTGCACACTAGTAACATAGAATGGATGGAAACTTTAGAATATGAATGCCAAGAGTGAATTCCTAAATGGTGATCTCAAATAAGTATACATGACCCAACTGAAAGGATTTATTGATGAAAAGAATCATACAAAGGTATGTCATCTCATCAAATCATTATATGGACTGAAACAAGCTCCTAGGGCATGGTACTTTAAGATAGATGATCACCTTTTACAGTATGGTTTTACTTGTAGCCCCTCAAATTCTAACTTGTACATAAGGAACACAGGAATAAATATCATCATTATTCTTTTCTATGTAGATGATATTTTGATCAATGGAAGTTTAGAATATCAGGTTGATATTGTGAAGAATGACCTTAAAATATCCTTCAACATGACTAATTTGGGGCTATTGCATTACTATCTTGGCTTGGAGATATGGCAGAAACATAATGAGATATTTATGTAGATTCATGCAAGAGCCAAGGAAATTTCACTTAGTTTAAGCGAAGCATGTTTTGAGATATGTTTGATATACACTTGAGTATGGTTTTGAATACAAGAAGAATACTTAGTTCTTGTAGGGATACACCAACTTACACTATGCTCGATTTGTTGATGATAGAAAGTCAATGTCAGGATACATATTTCACCTCAAATTTGGATTGATATTGTGGATTAGTAAGAAGTAAATTATTATTTGTCTCTCATCCACTGAGGTAGAACATCATGCCACACATGGATTTATGTGTGAGGTGATATGGTTACATCATATTTTGGCTGATATGGACATTATTGAAGAGAAGCCACCTATCCTTCATTATGATAATCACTGTGTGTTCAAGCTTGTGAAGAATCATTTTTTTCATAAAATAACCAAGCACATTAAAGTCAAATGTCACTACATTTGAGATCAAGTCTTAAACCACTACATCCAGCTCTAGTATTGCCCAACAAATGCATAGATAGCTGATATACTCACCAAATCCCTTGGAAAGGTGAAATTTGAGTTGTTTAGGGTGTACACTTATAAAAATAATGTAATAAGGGGGGAATTTTAGCATAGCATATAAGTTTAGATTACATTATTTTTATATTATAACTGATTTTATAGTGCGAGTCTGATATAGATAATCTATCTTCTAGATTCTTCCCTTCTCAAATAGTCATTTAGCTAACAAGGTAAAATGTTATGTATATATTCTGCTCTACTCTTTAGAGTATATCAATTAGTTCCTTTTGTTTCATAACATTCTTTCCATCACTATGCAACCCTAAAACCATTGTGAAATATTATTAGTATAGTATGACACCTTGGTGTGAATCTAATTTTAGAGTAATATTTATGTTAATAGGAATCAATATAGCACAAACCGCATTACTTATTGTTCTAATTGACTTATTGGCTCGATTTGTGTTGATTTTAGGGCTAATTGTGCCCAAAATCACATTCTGTAGTGACAAATCTATTTAGTCGAGCTAATGAAAGGATGATTACAATATAAATTACCTATTTCAATTATTTCAAAGTACAAAAACTTAATGATGACAACTATTTAATGTACTCAGGCCATTTACGAAGTTTGAGAATTAGAAAGAAAACTATAAATAAATAATAACATGTTGAAATGCATGTAAACTATTTTACATGTGTGGTAATTTTATGTACATGGTAATTTTATGCATGCACTAATTCTAGATACATGGTAATTTTACATATGCAGTTCTTATGTTTGTAATTTTAAACATATGCCTCAAGGCTGAAGAATGGCTTGGACTCTCAATCCTGACACATAAAGCTACAAACACATAGATTAATGTATGTTTTGATTAAAAGCAACAAAATACAACTTTAGCCATGCTAAAAACTATGAATTATGTCGAATATCTTCTTGAAAATATTATTGAAACATCAACTACACTCTCCTCTTTCTAAATTACTTTGAGGTTGTTATCTATATTTGTTTTTAAGTATATATGTTTATAGTGCTATATGCTAAAACTATACATGTTAATATTTATTTATGTATCTTTTCATTAATTGATTTTAAATTAAAAAAATTATATAGTTGCAAAGTAGACCTATTTCTATAGTCATTAAAAAAATGTATATTTTTTATATATTTTTTGAGGTAATTAAGTGGCCGCACAGTTGGCTATACATTATTTATCATATTTCAGGGTCTATTGACTGGTTAAATTAGTTAAAAAAATATATATTTATTAATTAATTTAATAATATATATGTTGAAAACTAGGAGATCTTATCTAAATTTCCACTAAATGGTTTTAAAATAAATTAAATGATGCTCAAAAAAATATGGGCCACATGGAAAGCTATCTATTCTATTTTTTCCAAAAAATAATACTACATCTTGAAATTTATAATGTTTGATTTACTTATACTTGACCATTTAAAAAAAATAGTAGTTTATAAATTAGACATGAAATGCTACAATTCATATTCCTCTAACATATTCAAAATTTGAGTTGAAGTGTCTCAAATAAATTGCACAAATTGAGCTTTCTTAATTTTTAGGAAAAACATGTCCACATAAGACACCTTTTGGCCCACCAATTCCATGAACTTACCCATATCTTATCAATTCCACATTATTTCAATTATAATCTTAAAATTTTAAACTTGGTAAAGAATTTTTGTAGGGTGTCATAGTCATCTAGGCTCAAACTGATGAGCTCATTGTGTAGATCATGGCCTCTAATCACCTCCTACTTCCTAAAGATTTCTCCCAGAGTAGTCCACATAGCAATAGTTGTTTTGGTAGATCCTATGTGAAAGAGTAGATCAGGGGAGATGGAAAGACATAGTAGTCCATGGACTTTATTACAATGATTTAATCATTTGATATTCATTTCTACTACTACTGGTTTTGTCTTAATTCTCATTACAACTTGATAGTAACCCTTGGATTGTAAAATTATTTCCATTTTTTATTTCTATTCATCACAATTAAGTGGTTTAAGTGGACTTATTGAAATTAAATCTATAAAATAAAAGTAATTTTTTTTTTTTTGTAAAAAGTAAAGAAGAAATGCATAGAAAGAAATTCATAGCATCACACAACACCCATTTAGAACTATAAGGAGTGACACCTCCAAAATATGTAAATAAAATAATGCTTCTATTGACATCAATCATAACCAAGAATACATCTTGAGCATCTTGTCTGTAATTATGAATGAACTAGAGGAATGTTAGTCTCTATCAATAATGCATCCAAGAGGAGTACAATGTATGTGTTCGAATAGATATCTAGAGGGCCCAACCTTGCAACCAATATGTATAACGTGGAAAAACATGCACTTTTAAAGAAGATAACACTTGAAAAATAGTTATCGATAAAAATTTATAGTCATTTTGAGATTTGAGCTAGCATAAAAAATCTCCACTCAACATAAATTTGAAATGTTTGGGTTGATTGGAGAATTGGTTGGGTGCTACATTTAATCTGTCACTAGTAGGAATTAATGTTTAAGCCTCCTCCATATGACCATACCATATGACAAATTGGATAAAACCCTTTGTGAGTGCTCCCCTTTGATGATGTCACTTTACACTGTGATGTGATATGAGGAGTGATGTCACTCCTAAAGTATCTCCAAAAGCTAATGAATAGTGCCATAGTGCACTATGTTAAATTTGACATCTCTATGGATACCATTGCATTAGGAGTGTCACAATAGATGTAGGGGCATGGGGGATGGCATCTCACACATTATTTGTCAAATAGATGGGATCATGTGCAGGAGGCATCACATGGATGGGATCACAAGTAAGAGGCACTAGAGGCAGGGATAATGTACAGTGGATGCCAAAAGATGGACTCACACATGTGGAGCACTGAAGGAAGGGTTCATAAATAGAGGGCATCATGAGGATAGGATCCCATGTGGGAGATGTTGGGAGATGGACTCATGCATAGGTGTGCAGAGTGAGGATGGCCAGGTAGGTCCTCTTAGATGTGGTAGTATGGAGATGTGGATGGGATGTTACATGCAATACTTTGTGAATGAGAGGGCACAAATGGAGGACATCAAGAAAAAGTCACCAAAAATTCTAAGTATTCATATTTTTGTTAAAATGACCCAAGTGGTGAAAAAGCTTGAAATAGGTTTGAACTTCTACAAAATTGACATTGACCCACTTAGTATTTTAAAAATATTATAAAAATCTATAAAATATTTTTTGATTGAAGACTCAGATATATGGATATGTAGACAACTAAGAAAAATACCATAAACTCTTCAAAAATGAAATAAAATGACTGCCAAGAATCTAGGTCACCTTTAAAACCAATATTAGTGTTTTGACACCTTTTAAGTCTAATGGCATTGTCCATTTTTCATCTGGAGACTCTAGATCAGATTTGTATGAGTTTTCTAAAAACCTCACCGAACCCTTGAAAATCGTAATCAATAAAAAATTCAAAAATTAAAAGAATGTAATGTAAGGATCTCACAATGATTCAAATAATGAAGGGTTGTTAATATAGTTTTGATACCGTGTTAGATTACTCCATGATCAACCAAATAATGAGGCATGAACGAAAAACCTTATGGGAGTGAAAACTCATAATCTTCAAATGAAAGAAACTTTTCTAATGAATGAAATATTTTATAAAAAATAATCAAGATTTACTCATTAGCCATAAAAATAAATAAATGTACATATATAAATAAAAGATAGACATGTCCCAACATCCTCATGCATGTGAGATTATCTTTTACTAATAACAAAACGTAAATCAAACAAACTAAAAAAGAATTGTAAATAAAACCACATAGTGGGAAAAAGTGTACACCTATAATTATTAAAAAATATCATTTTTAGTAAGCTATAAATAGGTGGTCTTCTTAACCTATGTTTTTTATAATCATTATATTCTAGTGTCACTTAGGTAATTAGTTATTAATAAATCTACAAATAATTACATATGCATTAAGGTAATGTATAATTATTATATATCTTATTTTATTATAAGATGAATTAATTAATGCAGTAATAAAGAAGGATGTTATGTTAGATTTTTTTAAAAGCGCTTTTTTATGTGAAAATATTATGAATAATATATATTTTTTAAATCTATATATTAATATTTTGTTACCATTATTTCTCTTATATTAATTTATTAATAAATTTCACTTTAAATTAATACTGAAAACATGTTTTATTATTGTTTAAAGAATTAGACCTGAACATACTATAAGTTATTATTTAATTGAGATTTTCATGTGAAAATGTTTGTGAAAATAAATATACACAATAAGGTTGTCATATTTTATACACAATACCTTAAATTGTAGAAACACAAGATGGAATATCTTCCTTTATACAAATATCAATTAGTAATAGGAAGGAAGGGGTGAAATCGGAGGCATGCCGCCAAAAATAATACTACAACAACATAATACTTATGTAGCTAGAAAATGATGCATCGGAAAAGGTTGTTAATTTTCTTTGGAGAACCCATGGTTAAAGAGCTTTTAGATAAGTTCATCATCAATTAATGTCAGGTTGTTTCCACAGTCCATAGAATATTTAGAGAGTTTTCTTGGAAAAAACTGTGTATTTATTTTTTGTCTGATGTTTTGGTTCATATTATATGAATCATCATTAGGGAATGATAATGAATGGATAATTTTACAAACTTAGTAATCCTTTTTTGGATATAGCAATTAGGCTCATTGATGTTATTGTGATGCAACTATGATTTATTTAATTTTTTTTTAAATTATAATTATTATTTTAATTTTTATAAAAAAGACATTTAATTAATAACAAAATAAAAACATAAAAAAGAAATAAACACATATTAAAAAGTCAAAAAATTAACAAACAAACAACTCACTAATGACAATATTATTATTTTGATTTCTTTTAATTTTAAATTAATTATTAATTTGATTTGATTTAAGACATAATTATTGATAAATTAATTGGAGATTAATACCAAAAGATTAAGTTTGAAAATGAATTTGAATAAATATATGTAAGTCAAAGAATTGAAATTATCAAAAATCTGAAAATTATGAAAACCAACTGGCAAGTGACCTATTTTATTAGTTTCAATTTTTTAAAATATAAATGTCAAATAAATATAAATCAAATAAGCCAAAACATGTGAAAATTCAACCACATTCTAAAGAAATGAAAAGTTGTAAAATTCATTCCAATACAAATTGATAGAAGAAAAAAGAAAACAAGAAAAAATTACAAGAAAATAATTAAATACTTTTAATAGATAAATAATTAATAAATTAGAAGTTATAGAGTGCAAAGATGAGAAATTAAAAATAAAAAATAAAAAATAACACAACAATAAATTAGAGATAGGATGATCTTGAAGGTAAAACCCTGACAATGACAATAAATGAGTAGCAAAAAAGTAAGAAAAACCTTGAGGAGTAAGACAGACATGGAAAAAATTAGAGTAAAATAAGAAGGATCGAGGTACTGGGGATGTCAATAAACAAACCAAGGGAAAGGAAAAGGAGAGGGTAAAGTGAGGAGGGAGGTTTGGGGGATGGGGGAGCCGGGGGTAGAAGCGGGGGGTGAAAGGTAGGGTTAGTTGAAGGGGAAACCCAAAAACTCAACAAATATGAGGGGGATCGTGGGTAAAAACTATGACAAAATATTGACGAGAACAAATTAATAATGTTTAAGGAGGTTGATGATAGGTCTTTAAGACAGGTTTAACTCGAGACCGCTATCTCTATTCAGGTTATGAGTATACTTACAAATTTTAATCCACTTCTCTAAGATGACGTTTGAAAAAATTGCTTTTGATGGCGAGAACCGTAATATCTTCTGTGCAGATATGATGTCAAGTTTTTAGGGAGTGTTCTACTAATGTAGACTTGACCAACCTTTTCTTATTAATATTTGTCACATGTGAATTGATCTTGGTCTTGATGGAATGATCTGTTTTGCCAATGTACGACACCCACAAGAGCAATCAATTTTATAAACTCCGCATCTCAGAGTGGGATCTAGTCTATCTTTGATGGATTTGATCAAACATCTAAGCTTTTTTAGGGGGATAAAAGTGGTCCAGTTGATGTTGCTTTTTAAAATCTTGGCAATTTTGTAGGAGATACCTTCGATGTAAGGAAGGAATGTTGTAGGTTGGTTCAAATTGTCCTTCAGGATCTTGTGGTTAGCAAGGTAGGCTTTGGTAGATTTGAAGGCCCTGGTAATTTGTTTGCCTTTGTACCCATTTAACTTAAGCATTTCAATTAAGTGTCGGATCTCATCCTCTAAGTGCTCCTTATCAAAAATTATTAACGCTCTCGTGGCAAGAGTTTTTAGGACCCTTGATTTCTGAGAGGGATGGTAGCTGGAATCTGCATGGAGATAAAGATAGGTATGGGTAGATTTATGATAGACCTTACGAGAGAAAGAGCCATCAATATTTCTGGAGAGGAGGACATCTAAAAAGGGAAGACTACCTTCAAATTCTAATTCCTTAGTGAACTTGATGGAGTCATTGACATTGTTCAAGTGAGTGTGGAATTCTTCCATTTTCTTTAACCCATGTGGTCAATTGATGTGGGTGTCGTCCACATATCTCTTCTACCAAGATGGTTTAAGAGGGGAAAAATTAAGTGCAAGGTCTTCAAAGTATTCCCTAAATAGGTTAGTCACCACATGGGAGAGGGGTGCGCCTATTGCAACTCGATCTGTGTGCTCATAGACAACTCCTAAGAAAGAAAAGAAAGTGGAAGTTAGACAGACAGTCACCATAGACATAGTTTCTTCATCTACAAGATTACTTACCACTTTGATGGTGCGAACTATAGGAATTTTAGTGAAGAGTGACACCACATCGAAGCTCACCAAAATGTTCTCGTTGGAGACACTCTTGTCCTTGATAAAATCGACAAAATTGGAGGAGTCTTTGATAAAGGAGGAAGTTTTCCCTATTAAAGACATTAACTTATTGGCTAAGATGGAAGCTAAGGCATAAGTAGGAGAGTCAGTGGTATCAACAATAAGTCTAATGCGAATCCCATCTTTGTGTATCTTGGGGGCACCATAAATTCAGTGGGTAATAGTTTTCTTAGGAAGAAGTCATTTCTTAGTCGAGTCATCAAGGGATGATTGATTAATCAATTTTTTAACTGATCTGGTGATTTTGGTAATCAGGGTGGAGGGTAAAACTCTGTAGCTCCCATTGTTATGTAAGTGGTCAAGCATCTTAGAGTTGTAATCGTTTTTGTCTAGAACAACTGTAGCATTACCCTTGTTAGCTTTTGTAATGATGATATTGTCATTACAATTGAGAATTTTTAGAGCATTCCTTTCCTCCCAAAATATGTTCGGTTTAAGAGGTTTGACTTTTCTTAATGCTATAACACAATCTTGTCTAAGAGTTTTGGCTAGCTCAAGAGAAAATAATTTTAACACATTTTCAATCTCTATCATAAAATCTTCTCTAAGAATGTGTTTCGGAGAAACCACAAAGTTTAAACCTCTTTTTAAAACATTGAATGAGAGCTTGTCCAAGGGGAGGCCGGACAAGTTTACAACCAGTTTGTCTTCCCAATTAACTATGACACGGTGGGTTGGAGGGTTCAACCTGCTCAAAGGGTGGCTATAAATGATGGGGGAGTTAACGTCAACCGGAGCGGGATTCAACGAAGGATTGACACCATCTTTTCCGTAACTTACCAGCGAAGAAGAATCAATGAAAAGTTGGCCGGGGGAGGATGCTGACGTGTGAAAGGTTGTGAGTCCGTTCCCCAAGGGGGACGTGTCTACCAAGTCTAAAACAACGTCATCCGAAGATGAATAAATGCCACGGCTATGTAATAATGCATGTGTGAGTGTTCTCGAGAACCTGGAAGACTCGGGTAAAGATGTGAGTGTCATCATCTTAAAATTCCGTAGATTTATAACGCCACTTTTTGCATTTAAAAATGGGTTCCACCTAATCTTTTGTTTCAAGCATGAATTAAAAAATCAAATTCCAGAAACCAAGTAGCACTTAAGGGTGACAAGTGGCAATCCCACCGAAAGATAAAATTGACCGACACTTGAATGGTAATCAAAATAGTGTTTCACTATTAAAATCCTATCCGCGTGCAGACTCTACTTTTATATACTCAAGGAATAAAAGCAGCACTAATTCTCCCTTTGTCCCACAAAATATTCAAGTCACCATCTCAACTGAAGAAGCATTTGTGGCTACCACCTTCTCATTGTCTACCACGTTCCCTTCCCCTTTGCTAATTTAATAACTACTTGCGAAGTATGAATGGCTAGCAACATCTGAGGAGGACATTTTAAATCCAGGAAACTATTTGGCAGCGTTAAGAGGGAACATAAGCATGGGGATGCGGCATATTTATATGCCCTGCACTTATTGACATGAGATTTAAATACTATAAAAATGTATGCGACAAATACTAATCTGCATGCCTCGTTTCTTGAGGTTTCAATTTGCTCGCTTATTAATATACAGTGGATTCCCACGGGCCGCTTAATGTTTTCATGGGGATTCTATTCTTTGTACTTTCTATTATTGACATCTCCAATGTTTATTTCTACTTATACCTGGCATGATAACATTGTAAAATGCACCCGGTAAAAACGGTGCCGTCGTTTCTTCAAATAATGTCCTCAATTATTGTGTAACAGTGGCATATTGGTGGTAAGAAAATCAGGGAAAAAAACCAGTCGTAACTCTGTTTCTTTTTTGTTGTTTATTTATTTTATTTTTTTATAAAAATTCAAATAATGTTCCCAATTATTGTGTAAGAGTGACATATTGGTGATACAAAAATAAAGGAAAAAATAAGTTGTAACTATTTTTTTTCTTAGTTTAATTAATTAATTAGAATTCATTTTAGAATGTTGTACTCATTTCATTATTTTTATGTCAATATATATATATATAGAGAGAGAGAGAAAGAGCACACATGCTTGTTTACTTAGAAATCTACATCAATATTCTTCCCAAATGTTCTCTTTTTGTAGAAAACTAGTATATCCATTGTCATCTTAAATTTTGATGTGAAATGGTTATTCATTCGTAATGTAGAAGGATTTTTCAGACGTTTTATTTGAAAGATAAAAATAAAATACTTTAATAATAATTTTAATATTTTTTTTTTTCATAATTCATTTTTTAATTATATCAAAATGATTGTAAACACAAAACAAATATTGTTGTAAGATGACCTACACTTAAGAGTGGCCCTTAAACATTTATTACTTACCAAATTATATGATGGTTAACACCCTCTAGCTATCCTTTTCACTTTCCTCATTTCCCTTGTCTTCAGTCATATATCAAGAACATGAGTACTTATTTTGTAGGTTTGTTAGGAACATTACTAACATTCATGGGCCTTTTGCTGGGCACTTCTAACTAATTTACATACACCTTGTTGTTTTTTAATTTTCAATTAAGTAATATTAGAGTAAATGTCAACAATATTTTTCATTAAATTATAAATACACATGCATTGTAGTTTATTTACAAGGATATAAATTTTAAAATCTAAACATTCATAATAGTTAAAGATAGAGGTTATAATCATTATAGATAGAGTAATCATTAGAGAATTTATCATCATATCACACAATTTAATACTAGAAAAATCATTAGAAAGAGAAAAGTGTATATTTAATAGTTTTAAATTTTTGTATCTTACAGAGTTACCTCGAATTGTGCAATTTTTTTTTTTTTTTTTTTTAAATTTATTATCTAACTAGATGGCGATTAACACTTACACTAACTCTTAGAAAAAGCCCCAAATATTTTAGTGCATTCCTTAAGTTTAAGATATTGATTTCAATCTAAGGAAAATGTAAGAAAATGGTTTTACAGGTTAGATGTCCCATTATGCGAAAAAAGAAACAAAGATTATTAAGATCCAAATGAAGCGAGCATTTTATGTGTTATATTTTGTTTTTATGATTTATATTGTATGATTTAAACGCATTTAAATTGTAAATTATAAGTATAATGAAACATTTTTAAGGAATCGTAATGGGTGGTCTTCTTATCAAATGGTTTTAATACATATGGATTGTAATACTACTTAGACATTTACAAATAGATGTGCCTAAAATGGTTGAATATGCATTAAGATAGAGTATAAATTTAAAGCATGCTAGTGTATTGTACGATAAATTAAATAATATAATAAAAAATAAATTATTGTGTTTTATTTTTTATTGAAAAAGTCTTCCTAAATAAAAATATTGTGAATAGTGTATATTTATTTCTTTTTTATTTTATATTATAGCTTAATATTTTATTAATATTAATTCTCTTTCATTAATTGATTATTAAGTTTCTATCCATTTGGTATCAAATCTACATTTTATCTTTGTTTGAATAGCTACACAACAAGTAAATACAATATATTTTTACTTGAATGAGAAATTCTAATGTGAGAATACTTTTGTAAAAGAAAATGAAGTTAAGCACAAAGGTTGAGACAAATAAATTTAATGCAAAATTATAGTTATAGAACTTTAAGATGGAAATTTTATTTTTATCCAAAGATGAAAGGGTTATTGTGCCATGAAAATATATAACAATAAAGTTAGGAAAATATGGAATATAATTTTAAGATCTTAATCATATTGTGTATACAATATTCATTTTTGTTTAATTTTTATATAAAATTCACTATTGAGTAGCTTTTGGATAATTTAGGGAGTTTACATCAGGAAAAATATTTATTTAATAAATGTTTTTTTCTAAATAAATTGCATTCTTTAATAATAGATGATAGATATTTTGAGATAGAGACTGTAAATATGTTTAACAATTTATTAAGTAAATGATATTTAATTGATATTAAAATAGAAGTAAATTAAAAAATTATTAGAATTTTATGTTATTTTCTTGATTCAAGTGATATTATTGTTGTTTTAACCATTATTAGGATTGCATTTATATTAAAGTTTGAAGACATAGTCACAATTTCTTATATAAAAATAACTATGTTGAAATACATATGATGGATTATCACATAAATTTTGTTTTTATTTGTTAAAGTTTATCATATATTAAAAGTAAAAAATAAAATATATAATTAAAAATCAAATTCAAGAGTTATAAATAAATTTGTATGAAAATCTGCAAGGAAATGTTGAAACTATGTCAAAATTGGATTTCCTAAGTAGAAGTGTTGACAAAAAATGTTGAAAAACATAATCCAATGAATAATGATTCATCTACATAAATGAATACATGAAATGATGAATCAAGAGATGTATAATTAGAAGCTTTTAATGCACATTCATGACATGATGTGAAATTGATTAAATCAGCGGATTTAATGCATATGACCCTTCATGTTGAGTGGTTATATGAATCTAAAAATATTAATGGAGTTAATGTCTTCTTAGGATATAATTGAGAATATAAGAACAATGGAAGAGGAAGAGTCAAATATATGTTAAAAAATTGAAAGATTATATCAGTCATGAATGCTATTTAAGTAATAAATATAAATGATTTAAGTGTTATTTCGTATTATTTATAAAAGATTAAAAAATAATTTTTAATATACCAATGGTATTTAAAGGAAGAGTTTACACTGGAACATTATTCAAGCTTAAAGAAATAATTATAAATAATAAATGTATTATATCTATTGTTTTTGAGTTTAAATATATATTAGATATAACCCTTGTGTTACTAATAAAAAATAAAATGCTTTAGCATCATAAGATGGGACAAATTAGAAAGAAATGACTTCAAACTTTTACAAACTAATGTTGTGGTTGATGGAATTTCATTATCGTTTCTTAAATTTGAATTTTTATAAAGATTATGTATATGGTAAGAAAAGGTGAGTAAATTTTCTTACTTGTGTTACAAAGAGAAAATGGGAATTTATATTTTATTCATAAGGACATGTTTGTATATTTAAGGCCCCATCAAAATAAAAGTATAAATATTATGTTTTTAAATTGTAAATGATTTATCGAAGGACATTTGGATATATTTTGTCTAGATTAAATATGAGTTGTAACAAATTCAAAGATTTTAGTGCCATTTTGAAAATGAAATTTGAGATAATTGATAATGTTGGGATGTATTGCTCAAATCCATTTAAATAATTTTCTAACAAATTTAGATTATAAAAATAAAATAAAAATTCATACGTACCCTACAAAATAATGGAATTATAAAAAGAATAAACATGAATCTAATAGGTAAAGCTAAAAGCATAATAAATATTGTAGTTTTGTAAATAAAATTATGAGTAAAAGTAATATTATCTACTTATTATATGATCAATACATCACCCACAATAGTACATGTTTATAAACCTCCATAAAAAATATTAACTAGTAAGAAGTTATCACTTCGATATCATTAAATTTTTGGTTGATATTGTTATAAACATATTTAAAAATGAAAAATCATTAAATCATATTATAAAATACAAAATTCAATATTTATTACATGTAATAATGATCTAAAAAGATATTCATTTTTTCAACCTCAAAATAAATAAGATAGTTTACAATCGTAATATAATTTTTAGATATGTTAAAATATATCCGTGGAAGGAAAAGCTAAAATAAAAATGAGTAAAGGTGTCGGTTGAATTATATCTCTCTCTCTTCATGCAATGTTAAAATATATCCGTGGAAGGAAAAGCTAAAATAAAAATGAGTAAAGGTGTCGGTTGAATTATATCTCTCTCTCTTCATGCAACCTTTTACTATATATATCTTAATGGCATCTGTAATGTTTGTTTGTTTGTTCTCTATGTACTTTATATCCATATCTATTTTTTATGAAATTATCTAATTAATAAGATAGCATTATAAAATGATCATTTATTTTGGTAAATTCAAAAAATGGTGGAAACAAAGAATGAGAGTTATATATATATATATATATATATATATATATATATATATATATAAATAATTGTAAAATTCTTTCTAAATTTTTTTTTTCTCAATTCTTTTTTAAAAGATTTAATAATATTTGAAAATTAATGTTGAATAAATAATATTAATTAAAAATAAATCGTGATATGAAGTAGACCATAGAAATTAATAATAGAGAAGGAATTGTCTCCCTACATTAAAAAAAATAAAATAAAATAAAAATGTTCTCCCTCTTTATTTTTAAAAAATTGTTTATACAAAGATAAATATAAATAATTAATATTAAATAAGGAATCCTTTTTTTAATCAAAAAATAAATAAAATAAAATATGAATGCTCTCCTTCTCTATTATGAGAAAAAAAAAAATTGAATATTTTAATTCTTATTTTAATAATAATAATTTTTAAATCATATTAAAATGTTTGAATTCAAATTGGGTATTTCTATAACATTCCATTTAGAAACACGTGAAAATAGCCACAGCGTATTAACAATGGCTAAATTACTGTGTGTACCTTTTTATTATTTATTCATGGTAGGCATTAGTGGCATGTTTTAAACTTAGGACTGTCTCTATCTCTTATTTGTGTGCAATTATTTTCCCTTATTTCGATTGCTTCTATCCATGTGTCAAGGACAAGAGTGGTGGTCTTGAATTTTACATTTACGGCCATCACATTCATGGTTTATTTATGTATCCGCTTTTAATTTAGGATATCAAATTAGGTTTCAATAGAATCCTATTTTAAATTCAATTCACCTATTTATTTGTGTATCTGCTTTTAATTTAGGATATCAAATTAGGTTTCAATAGAATCCTATTTTAAATTCAATTCACCTATTTATAGACATTCAGTATACTTCTTTTAAAAAGAAATAAATTAGGCATTTGCATATAAAATTCATCAAGAACTTATAAAATTTTTACTCAGGTCAAGAAGTCATTGAAATATAGAATCATTTTATATAAATCATTGCAATGAGTCTTACATGCACTACACCATTGTAGGTTTTTGTATGATAGAAGAATTATGTAAGAACCATCCAGTCCAGTATTATGAAAATGTGATGGATTTTTATTTTTATTTTTTTTCCTCATGTTAACATCCTGAAAGGTTTATTACTCTCTTTTCTTTAATCAACAATTATATAAACAAGATTGTCATAATCTACATATACGTGATAACTATATTATAACTAAATCATTTAAAATATACTTCACAATTGCATATCTGTAATAGTTTCAAAGTAATAATATGAAAAATAAAATAAACTATTGCCAAAATCCATTTCTCTTCATTCGATTTTAAAATAAGTAATTATTTTACTTTCCATTTCTAAAAATTCAGTTACATGTCTAGACCTTGTTTTTGTACTTCACACTTAATTCTACATTAAAAGTATACATCAAGACATATTGAAATATACTTCCGTTATGAAGTGCACAAGTAATGATATATTCATAATTTATATTGTGTTCATTTATAGTAAGTAATGTCGCCTCCAAAATAATTTTTAAAAATACGTATTTATTTCATTTCAAGGACAATTAGAACCATATCTAAGTATACAAGTCCACTTTTACCTTTTCTAAATACAATAGTTGTATTTCAGAATAACATAGAAAGGAAAATATAACCATAATTAAATAACATATTAGATTTTTTACAACATCATTAATAAAATAAAATATGACATTTATATATACAAATATAATCTTTAGTCTAAGCCTTTGTTGGATATAATCATAAATGAAAAATTCTTCATTAGGAAAATCTACCAAAGTTCTACAAATCATCATTGTTGTTGGAAAAATTACAGGTACATGAAAATGGATAAAACCATTAAAGGTAAATACATTCAACTACAAATAATTTTGGATCCCTAATGCTCCTTTCATCTATTGAGAGTGGCTATGCTATTATATTAAGGTTTTATAATCAAAGAATCGATAAAACAAAAAGAGTTAATATAAATAGAACAAGTCAAGATATGACTCCCCACAACAATTCATTGAATAATGGTATAACAAATATTAATGTGTAAGGACATAGGATAAGATATGACTCCACACAACAATTCATTGAATAATGGTATAACAAATATTAATGTGTAAGGACATATGACCATAGAGTAGGTGAATTTATAAATTCATTATAACTCTGGTATTAAGGTATTTTGTGTAACTAAAGCGTAAGTGAACAATGTTAGTGGATAAAAAGGGGTATACCTATTGACATGATTTTTTTAAGATTTTAGAAATCTAAATTTCTGTAGATAATTTGAGATATCTATACTCCAAAATTGAATATGGTGTAAGAACATGAAATATATCATTATCAGTCTAGTTAGAAAAACACTATAATTTTTTTAAAATGGTTATGTATAACAAGGGAAAACATCCAAAAATTGAATAAGATTTTTTATTTTTATAAAGAAAATAGAGTAAATAAACGGTCATGCAGTGCATGATTTTTTGATAAGCGTTTAATATTATTGGAAACCCTTTGGTGAACACTTATATAGGATATTCTAGTTTGTGACCTATAGTTTTTTATATGTTTTTAATGAATACCATTTTTATGAATTTTTCAAGTAAATAGATCTTAAAAACTGATAAAATAATAGATAGCCGACCATACGGTGCACTAACTACCTCAAAAAATGAAACAAAAATCATTTTTTTTAATGTGTGTAGAATTAGTCCTACTTTTTGACCATATAACATGTTTTTCACTTGGATCAATGAAATAAAATTACATGATCATTTATATGCATGTATATTTACATCATGTAGTGGTCTAAAAAAGGTATAGTTAGAAATCTACATAGTTTAAAACCTTCAATTATTCTAAGTATTATAAAAATCATATTTTTGGATAGAAAAGAGTGTGCCTATCGTGATGGTATTATGTTTTTGAATTTCACCATTGAAATTTGTATTCTATTCAGCGATTAAACTTGAATTTTGTTATTTTCTATCAAAACTCTCATATTTGGCTAGAGATTCACAATCCAAGCTTTTAGATTAGGAATCCAGGTCATTTCAAAGCCAAAAGTCTTGGTGCTTGAATTCAAATTCAAATAGCATAATAATATTAATAACATGGTCATGTTATTAATGTAATTGCATTAATACATAATGGAATACCATTATTGTAAAAGGAATCATGTGATCATGTTTTTATTATTTCGCACATAAAAACTTGTGAACATGTACATAAAGATAATCTTGACTTGAAGCTTATATTTACTACTTCAAAGGTTAAATATAAGTTTACATTTATATTTTTATATTTATTTCATTATACATTATATTTTAGTAAATATATTAAGTTAGGGTCACTCTGCATCTAATAGAGTTGGTCGTATAGTTGCATGCCTTATGATGTTGAAAATATTTTTTTAAATTCCAATTTGGTCGGTACATAAGATTTTTTAGGGTTTAATAATTGAACCTAAGAATTTCAAGACATAATTTATACAAATAACGTCTATTTCAGGTAAAAAATAGTGATTTTTTAGGTTTTTATGCATTCTAGATTGATTCCAAGCATTTCCAGGAGTCTTAAGTTTGTCAAAATTGATGTTTACAAACCAATCACTTTGAAATTGATCTAAATTTGTGTGATTGGGGTAGCATAGGTCACATTGATGACATGCACACATCAAACAACCACTTTATCTTAATTTCACTTATTCATCATTCCTCCCCCATCCCTGATCACTTCTCACTCATCCCTCATTATCCCTAATCACTCTCTCATCATTAATCATTGCCCCTAATAAATATTTGATTGAATCTCATTGTATTTAACCATGTCTAATCACTCATTTATCATTCATAGTCACTCCTCCATTGACCTTCACCATCTATCATCATAGTTTATCACTCCTTCATCATCCCTCATCATCCCTCATCACTCTTTACTCATCCCTCATCATTCCTAATTTATTACTCATCATATATCATCATCCCAAATCATTCCATCCTCATCCCCACTCATCCCTAATCAATCTTTTATTGACTATTATTGTCCCTCATCTTCTCTAATCACTTGGGCTTATCATACTATATCATTATTTCATCGACTATCACCATCACTCCCTCATTATCCCTCACAATCCCTAATCAATATTTCCTCATCCATCATCCTCCCTAATGACATACTTACTGACCCTCACCAGCCATCATCACTGTATAATTTTGTGCTCTTCTCATTATTTTTATGTCGATATATAGAGAGAGTGCACACATGCTTGTTTACTTAGAAAGCTAGATCAACATTCTCCCCAAATGTCCTAATGTTGTATAAGACTAGTATATCCATTATCATCTTAAAATTTGATGTGAAATCATTATTCATTATTAGTGTAGAAGGAGTGTTCAAATGATTTATTTGAAAAATAAAAATAAATTACTTTAATAATAATTTTAATATTTTTTTCATAATACATTTTTTTATATTAAAATGATTGTAAACATAAAATAAGGATTGTTTTAAGCTGACCTACACTTAAAAGTGGCCCCTAAGCATTTATTAGTAGTCAACACCCTCAATCTATCCTTTTCACTTTCCTCATTTCCCTTGTCTTGAGCCATGTATCAAAAACATGAGTAGTGTTTTTATAGGTTTGTTAGGAACATTACTAACATTCATGGGATATTTTTTTGGGCCCTTTTAACTAATTTAAATATACTATGTTGTTTTTATTTTAAATTATTTAATATTAGAATAAATGTCAACAATTTTTTGTCACTTACTTATAAATACATATTGATTACACTTTGTTTACAAAGATGCAAATTTTAGAATCCAAGCACTTATAATAGTTAAAGATAGACGTCATAATCATTATATATAGATAAATCATTAGATAATTTTCATCATGGCACACAAATTAATACTTTAGAAATCACCATAAGGAAAAGAGTGCACATTTCACACTTTTAGGTTTTTGTATCTTACAGAATTACCTCCAATTATGTAATTTATTGTTTTTAATATTATTCATTAGCTACATGTATTATAAGTATAAGGTAATTAACATTTATCCTAACTCTTAACAAAAGGACTGAATATTTTATTGCATTACTTAAGATTAAGATATTGATTACAATTTAAGGAAAATTTAAGAAATTGGGTTTAAGGTTAGAATTTGTGGGTGGGTTAGTGTGTGTGTGTGTGTGTGTGTGTGTGTGTGTGTGTGTGTGTGTGTGTGTGTGTGTGTGTGTGTGTGTGTGTGTGTGTGTGTGTGTGTGTGTGTGTGTGTGTGTGTGTGTGTGTGTGTTATTTTTCAAGTTTAAATATACATTAGATATCACCCTTGTGTTACTTATAGAAAATAAAATGATTTAACATAATAGGATGGGATAAATTAAGAAATGACTTCAAATATAACAAACTAATGTTATGGTTGAAAGGATTTTTTTTATCGTCTCTTAAATTTGAATTTTTATAAGGATTATGTATATGGTAGGAAGACGTGAATAAACTATCCTAGTTGTGCTACATTAGAAAATGGGATTTTATATTTTATTCATAGGGATATGCTTGGATTTTTAAGGTTTCATCACAAGGAAAAAATATGTATTATGTTTCTAAATTATAGATGATTTACCAAAGGACATATTAATAAATATTTCTAGATTAAATATGATTTTGTAATAAATTCAAGTATTTTAATGTCACTTTGGGCCTCTTGTATAAAACTAGATGGAAAATATAATAAAAAATGAGAGAAATGATAATTTTGGGATGTATTTCTCATATCAATTTAAACAAAATTTTAACTAATTTAGTCTATAATGATAAAATAAAAATTCATATGTACTCTACAACATAATCAAGTTATAGAAAGAAAGAACATGAACGTAATAGGTAAGACTAAAACCATGATCAATTTTGTAGGTTTATAAATAAAATTAAGAGTAGAAATTCTAACATATACTTATTATATGATTAATAGGTCACCCACATTAGTGCATGCTTCCAAACCTCCATAAAAAGATTGAACTAGTAAGAATTATCTCTTCGACATCATTAGTTTTTTGGTTGATATTATTATAAATATTTTTAAAAATAGAAATTCATTAAATTTAATTATAAAATATAAAAGTCAATATTTATTACATATAATAATGATATAAATAGATATACATTTTTCAACCCAAAAATAAATAAGATAGTTTAAAATT
>JARHVA010004052.1:1480000-1492500 GCA_037957365.1 Torreya grandis | reverse complement strand
CTAATGGTGAGATCTCACAAAGGATCACATCTTTAAAAAGTTTGATTTTGTACACCAAATGATACTACTAGCTGATCCATTTCTCAAGGCCTACACTAGAACATAAACTAGTGTGTCTTTATGGATGATTCATCAATTTCAATTTCAATTTTTGAAAATATGATTTAGGAGAAATCAAATTCTTATTATTTCCATTGGAAATGATGAAATTTATTATTTAACAAAATAATATTTTTAATTCATATATTTTTTTCTTGGGGGAAGTAGAGATTTTTTTAGTACTAACCATATGATTGGGTTCATAATCTATTATCTACTTACATTTTTACAGTGACATATATCTCGTACCCACTTCTTGAGATGTGCAAGGAGAGAGATCATAGTGTGACACTCATTATTGGATTGAATATTGAAGTTATGAATTAAGCACCACTTTTCAATCATTGACTACTTATTCTAATCATTTGAAAATTATTTTTCATTCTCTGGTATAATCAGTCCCTCATCATCCCTAATTACAAATAGGTCTTTAATGTAGTTATTTGGACTATAAAATGTCCTCATATGGAAATATATTTATTGGTTTTATAAAATCATATATATTGGTGATCCTCATATTTGTTACCCATTTTTGGTGTTATGGTAATTTTAATTGTTTCTCTTTTTCTTAAGGATCTCTACTTTTGAATTACATCATTTCTAATTGGCCCATATTTTTTCATAGTTGCTAAATTTTTATGTTTAAAATTTTCCTCCCCATAATTTTGATCATTATGTCTTATATTTTATACTAGAACTCAACTCTCTACTTGTATCTAATAGCATTGTTAAACCCTAAAGAAATACCACCATCAAGGTATTGGATGAAGTGATTAAGAATGGGAAAGGATGAGGTTTAATTGAGTAGAGATGATGAGGTAGTCATTAAGGATGATGAGGGATGGTGAGGGTAAATGAAGGAGTGATTAGGGATGATAAGGGATGGCGAGGGTTAATCAGGGAGTGATTAGGAGTGATGATGGATGAGAAAGGAGAAATTAAAGATGATGAAAGATGATGAAGTAGTTATTTGAGAAGATAAGGGATGAATAGAGTCAAGGAGGGAATGATTAAGAATGATGAGAGAGTGATTACAAATCATGATAAATGGTGAGAGTCAACAAGGGAGTGGTTAAGGATGGTGAAGGATGAGGAGGGAGTGAGGGTTAATGAGGGAGTGATTAAAGATGATGATTCGTGAAGAGGGAGTAATTAGGGATCATGAGGGATAATGAAGTAATAGTTAAGGATGATGAGAGAGTTGTTAGGGATGATGAGGGATGGTCAGAGCCAATGAGAGAGTTATTAGGGATGATGAGGGAGTGATTAAATATGATGAGGGATGGTGAGGGTAAATGAGGGAGTGATTAGGGATGATGATGGATAGTGAGGGTCAATGAAAGATTAATAAAGGATGATGAGAGAATGATTAGAGATGATGAGGGGTAATAAGGGTTAATGAGATATTGATCAGGGATAATGATGAATGAGGAGTGATGATTAGCAGTGACAAGGGATGAGTAAGAAGTGATCAAGGATGAGGGAGGGATCATGAACAAGTGAAATTAACATTAAGTGGTCATTTGATGTGTGAAAGTCATCAAACTGACCTATTCTACCCCAATCACACCACCATTGATCAATTTGAATGTGAGTGGTTTAAAAAATTCAATTTTTATGAACCTAAAATCCTATAAATGCAAGGAATCAATCTAGAAGGCATAAAACCCTAAAAATGACTATATGTTTACCAAAAATAGACATTAATTGTAAAATTTATGCCCTCAAATCCCTAGGTTTAATACTTAGACCCTTAAAATGCCTAATTATTGACCATATTGGATTTTGAAAAACTATTTTCCACATCGTAAGTCATGCATATATGAGACCAACTCTACTAGATGCAGAGTGGCCATAGTTTATTTTATCTACTAAAATAAATTTAAAGTATAAGGAAATAAAATTAAACTGATACAAATCTTAAAGTCAACATTGGATTCATCCACATGTGTACTTGATTTTATGCTCAAGATAATAGTAATGCAATCATGTTATTTCTTTTATCAAAACACGATTGCATTATTTTTTAATAAAAGCATGACCATGTTGTTAATTTTATAATAATGCAATCGTGTTATGTAGTAACATGCTAACATTATGGCTTGGTAATTAATGATCCATAATTAAAATAATGTGCTCATATAATGTCAATAATTCAATTGCATTATAGGAAATTTCCATAGAATTATCTCTCAACCCTGTGCACATATCCCAAAAACATATATATTAATTTTTGGTGAACTTAGATATTTGATTAAACCTATACATACCAAGTTTACAATTTTTATTTATAAATAAAGGGTTAACCAAATAAAATATTATGATCGTAATCCTATTTATGCATTTGACATACATAATAATATATCACTATTAAGGAATTATGATTCCAAATTATGACCTAATGTTAATTCAAATCCAAAGGTTTTATGATATCAAGCATAAACCATGTCACTAATTTAAGGTGTAACTTAAATTAAAATCTAATTAATGAAGCCATATTTTTCACACAAGTATCCAACTTCATAAAGTCTTCAATACCGATAATTAACAAAAATGACTAACAAATACTTTATTATCCATAACTAAAGTGGTATCCTCCAAAAGGTAGTCAACTACTCATCATTAAATTAGCTTTCATTATCTAGAGCCTAGTTATACCAAGATGGCATCTATAAATTTGTGATATAGGTTCCAACTTTAAAGGTTTACCTGTAATACATATCTTAGTTAATTAAGCAACATTCACATTCATTTTATAATTTATGTCAAATATTCAAACATACAATTCATACCATGTCATTTTATCATTTTCCACTTAAAGGAAAGATATCGTGTCTAAAAAGATAAAATGTTAATAAAGTAAAGGTAAATAATGCTCAAATCCAGATAAAATTTCTTATGTTTATTATAATACCATTTTTATTCCAACAAGTATCCATAATAGTAAAAATCATAATCAACCCATAGCAAAAATTTGAAAATTATTTGAAGTGTCAAAATTTTTGACGCGAATTTAATACCAATCTATGGTTACTAATCCATTTTAATTTTAGTGACGTATGATTCTTACTATTAACTCATATAGATTCATTTGGTTGCTTATGAACATGATTACGTTTTCCATATATTGTGACTAGATTAGGGAAAATAAGTGAAAAAAGTGCCTTTTAATCAAGTGAGAACAACATATGTAAATGTTTTGCATAATTAACAAAAAGTGTTATCACAAGGTATTGGTGCAAGTATTGATCATATATATATAAGATATTGTAAATGACTACAATAAGTATTTATATTTGCATATTTAGGACAAATTTCACAATGAATTCATCTCACAGACTTATATCTATCCCATAGACTTTAGATCTTGATTCAAAACTAATTAAAGTGTTTAGATTATCGATATCAAGGTCAAAGAGTTTCCATAGTCCTAGTTTTAAGAAAATGTATTCAATAAAAATGAAGGTCCCTAGATCCATATAATTACATGAATATAACACATATTATTTATGTCTTAAAACACTTATGTGGAGCATAGATTAGATAATATGAATGAAATGGTAGGTAACATAATGAAAACAAGGTTTCAACTAATTTTAAAGGCAAAATAATTATTAAAACACACAAGTCCTTTATTCAAGTAAGAGATTTAAGATCATATATTAAATATTCATTTCAACCTTTGAGTTACTCTAGATTATAATCTAATTTATTATATTAACATAAAGACACCAAAATATCATTAATGGATAATGACTAAGATTACTTTATAAATATTCATAATAACATCATCATTATTAGAGTCTATAGTGATAGAGGTGAAATGCTTGATTGATGTTATTGATTAAAGCAATAGGTCTATAAATACATTGAAAAATTAGTTAAAAGAATTGTAAAACTGTAATTGTCTATCAACTAAACACTACTAAAACCAATGCTAATACAAGACACTATAATAGTTTTCTAAATTGTATAAGAAACAAACAATGTAATATATAACTAAAAACTATGATAACATTCCACTATTTATTACATTATTTTTACAAATGTACTCCCAAAATACATCCAATTTCACCTTACCAAGTGACTTGGTGAGTATATCTGATGTCTATGAATATGTAGGGTAGTACTAAAGCTGAATGTGGTGGTTGAAGACTTGTTCTCAGATATATTGCAATTAGACATTAATGTGTTAGGTCTTGTCATGAAATACCAGATTCTTGATAAGATTTAACGTACCTTGTTTATCATAAAAAAGGACTGGTGGCTAATATTAATGAATGTCTATGTCAAAAAAATGTGAAATAACCAAATTACCTCATGCATAACTCCTTGTGACACATGGTATTATATCTCTATGGATGAGAGAACAAATACATATTACTTGTTACTAATCCACAAAATCAATCCATATCCAAGATAAAAATTATACCCTAAGGTTGATTTCCTATCATGAATAGATCCAACATAGTTTGTGTCTATGTAAACTTACAAGAATAAATTTGAGTTCTTCTTGTATTCCTGACCATAATCAATTGTACCTTGGATATATCTCAAAACATGTTTTTCTACAACCTAATGACATTTCTTTATCTCTTGCATGAATATCAAAAGATAGATGATAGAAAAGCATATGTCTAGTCTAGTATAAGTCAAGTAAATGAGACTCCCAAGAAACTACCTATATTGAGTTTCATCTACTTGAGGTGACTCCTAAAACCAAGATAGTTGCAAACCTTTCTCCATTAGAGTTGACATTATTTTACAATATGTCATCCCATATTTCTCAAGGAGAATCTTGGCATATTTCATGTGTGAGACAAAAATATGATTCTTCTTTTTCCATATCTCCAATCTAAGGTAATAATGAAGTTAACCCAAATCTTTCATGTTGAATAATTTATTCAGTTCATTCTTTACTTCTTTAACAAGATCGTCTAAATTTCCTGTGATAAGAATATCATCCACAAACAAAACTAGAATGATAATCTTTGGGCCTACCTTATTGATATACAAATTAGTATCTAAGGGGCTATGAATGAATCTATGCTGGAATAGAGGATCATCAATCTTAACGTGCCATGCCCTTGGTGCTTGCTTTAGTCCATAAATTGACTTAATTAGATGGCATACCTTATGTGGATGTTGTTCATCAATGAACCCTTTTAGTTGGGTCATGTACACTTATTATTTGAGATCATCATTCAAGAATACACTTTTCATGTCCATCTGTTGAAGATTCCATTCCTTTTGTGCTACGAGTGTGCAAACAACTTTGATGGTCTTGATATTAGTAGTGGGTGAAAAGATATCCTCATAATCTATTTTTTCTTGCTTAACATATCCCTTAGAAACAAGTCATGCTTTGTATTTGTCAATAGACCTACCTTCCTTGTATTTTATCTAAAATTTCCACTTTCATCCAATGGATTTATTTACAATAGGTAGATCGCCAAGTTCTCTATCCCATTTTTGATGAAGGCATTGTATTCAATATCTATGGCCTTATTTTATTGAGGTTGATATAAATTCGCTAAAACTATCTCTACTTTGGTTTTGTCAACTACTGCATTTATCAGTGCAAGATTGACTTCGTGTGTCACCTATATTCTAGTCTAAAATCATGGTGAAGTATCTGGATTAGAGTTCAGGTTTGAGTCCTTGATGATGCTTTCTACCCATTTTGGACATTGATGATGTTGATGATTTAATGAAGAATTGTCTTCCAAATCTCCAAGATCAATGAACAATTCTCATTGAAGCTCACCTTCATTGTGAGAAGACTCTTCATTCTCGTCATCTAACATTGGGAACAATCTACGAGAGGTGGTATGTTATGACTCCTTCTATGGCAATGAGTCGAATGATGACTCATCACAAATAACATATATATTTTCATATACCTTATTTATCTCATGATACATAAGATGATAAGATTTTAAGCTAGTAATATACCCTAATAGAAGGAAGTGGAGTGTCTTTCATTTGATCTTATTCCTCTTTTTATCAGGGACATGCATATAATATGTACAACCAAATACTCTAAGATGAGAGACCAAAGGATAATGACCGCTCTATACCTCTTTTGGCATCTTGTCTTATAAGATCTTTGTAGGTGCTTTGTTGAAAAGATATAAATTTGTTTGAACAACTACCTAAAATGGTGCATCCAAATTCACAGTGGGAAGCATGTAATGGGCCATCTCTATGATTAAACAATTTTATCAGTCTATCATTCCATTCTATTGTGGTGTATATGGAGTAGTCAAGTGTTTTTTGATGCCATGTTACTTTAAGAATTCCAAGAATTCCATTGATGTGAATTCCCCCCTCGATCTGAGTGAAGGAGTCGTAGAGGTCTCCCTGATTGGGTGACAACAAACTGGTATAAGACCTTAAAATGAGTTAAGGTTTCATTATTCTTCTTGAGAAAGAACATCCATGTCTTGCAAGAGAAATCATCCATGAATAAAAAAAATTAATTGAATCCTTGAAAAGAAGTAGGTAGGGGTCTGCAAAAATTGGTATGTATCACATTTAGATGATCCTTGGCCTATGAGGAACTCAAATTGAATAGAACTCTATGTTGTTTATCGATAAGGCATCCAAGGCATACCGACAAAGAATGAAACAACTAAGGAAGTACACAGACCATGGCTTTATAGTTGAGCTAGTATAAAGAAGCAGTAAAAAGGTGCCCATATTGATAATGCAAAACTGTTATAGATTCTACCGTAGAGGTGGAGAGAGCAACAACATTAGATGAAACTACATCTAGGGCAAATAATACATCCTTTAAAAAAGCTCTAGTAATGACTTGAATATCATGTGAGAGGAGATAGGATTTTGTGTCATTCATGATATTGAACTTTACTTTAACCTTTTGATTCAAAATTTGACTCACAAGCAAGAGACTTGTTATCAAGCTAGGGACATCTAGTACCTTTGTGAGAGTACAAGTTTGTGTCCCGAGAGGAATGGTGGTAGTGCCAATTCCTTCCATAATATACCCTTTATCGTCTGTAATTCAAACTCAATCTTCAGTGGATTGAGCCTTTAGTGAATCAGATAGTTCCTTGAATAATGTCATATGCTTGCTAGCACCAAATTTTATCAACCAAACTTTGTTAGTGTGTGATGAAGTTTGGGAGACAAGAACTATATTTTTATATGTGTTGTTGTATTCTACTTTTTTAGGTACCTCCTCTTCAAATTCATCATCCTATTGATGTTATGCCACTACATGTCCATGCTACTTCCATTATTGAGGATGTCTTTTATATTTATGTGAATCATCTTTACTAGATGTGCCCTCTTGACTATATGAGCCTTGTGTCAAGGCATTGTAATGGCAGCTATCAATATCATGCATATTGGTGTAAAAAGCATGACATAATCTTTTTCCCTTCTCATATTTTTTTGTTGTTGTGTTTACTTTCGTGGTCTTTTTGAGAATTTTGAATCACTTTGCTTGGAAATTAGGGCTTTATCCTTGAACTCTTCTTCCATAGATTGGATGGCTTCTTCTTGTTGAAGTAGATACACCAGTTCTTCGAAAGACACTGCTTGCTTTGTGATGTTTATTATCATGACGAACGTGTAAAATTGAGAGCATAGAGTTCTCAATGTGATCATAATAAATAGCTTGTCCTCAATCTTTTCTCCAAGAAAAATCAATTCTACTCGTAGTTTTGCTACCCGGCATAAGAATTCCTCAACTTTCTCACCTTCTTTCATTTTGAGAGTATGAAGCTTTGACTGGAGATGGAGTATCTTCGTTTGATTTTTCACCTTGTAAATGGTGGACAGAATGTCCCAAGCCTCTTTCTCTTTCAACGTTTCCCAAATATGAGGTTAAACCTCATTGGTGACACTAAGTGTGATCAACATCAGGGCTTTAGTATTTGATTTGTCATATTTGACTTGCTCATCAACTCTGACAAGATGGGTCACCACACCAGTGATAATGTCCCATTATTCTTTGAAATGAAGAATCACTTGCATCTTCGTCTTCCACACAAGGAAATTTTCCCTTTTGAGGAGTTGGGCATCGGACGAGAGGAGTTTGGGAGCAAACATATTTTTATTTATTTTTACTTTTACTTTATTTATACAAAATTTTATAATTAAAGACGTATCGTATGCTTCACAATTCTGTATAAAAAAGTGTATCTGATTCAAATGCTTCCTTCTTCTTGTGCTTCTTGGCAAGATGGCCTTTCACTACAGGCTTGCAATTCTTCTTGCTTTCTTGGTGGTTGCAGTTGCAGGTTTGGACGATTTGGACCGTAGTAGGAAGATTTGCACTGTATCAGTCTCCAAATTCACTTCCTTTGCACAATGTCCTTACCTTCTACCAGCAGTTTGCGTCTTCTTCTTCAGCTTCTAACAAAGCTTTCTGCTATTGGTTTATCAGTTTCTACAACACGCTTCTTCTTAGCCGACTACTGTGACACTCACTGACTGCAATCTGATTCAGCACTTCGACTCCAGCGTCTTCCTCCAAGATTGCTCACTTATAAGCTTCAGGATTGGAATCATGCTTTGCTACACCATTCTCTTCAGGCATCAATGTCCTTCCATATTGTCTTCTTGCTGCAGCATCTCAGGCTCAGGTATTCTCACCGCTTTGTTGGTCGCTATTTCCACGCTTCTTGTCTTGTCTATCATGCGCTGCTAAGACGTCCCACCTTCTTACTGCACTTGACTACATCGAATGCTGATCAATTAGGTTTCACTTTGTCTTTGCTGACTTTCAATGGACTGCTACTTCTACAACATAGGTCACAGGCTGCCGTGCGTACTTCCCCAGGCGATGCTCTGATACCAGATGATTGATGCTATTCATTGAAGCAATAGGTGTATAAATACATTGCAAAATTATTTAACACAACCATAAACCTGTAACTGTCCATATAAATAAACACTACCTAATCGGTGCTAATACAAAACACCATAACAGTTCGCCGAAATGTATAACAAACAAATAATGTAATACATAACTAACAGCTATGCTAAAATATTAATTTTAACCTCCGAGTTATCTTAGATTATAATCTAATTTAAAATATTAAAATAAATACAACAAGATATCATTAATGCATAATGACCCAGATTACTTTCTAATTATTCATAATAGCATCATTTTTAGAATCTATAACAAACTCCAGCATATATATTTCAAACTTATTGATTAACATTGCTTTCCCATTTTTATGGAACTACTTAGATTTTATTCCAAATTGAATAATTTAAAAATAATATTAAGAGGTGTATTGCCTCGATGGTGATTACAAGCATAGAATGACCGTCATTATAAAATCATTTGTTACTTCATGCAAAAAGCAAAAAAATGTGCACGAACCTTGCTACAGCAATAAAATATTTTATTGATTCTACTTTTTTTTTTTTTTAAAATTCTCTGTGTTCAAAACAGCGATCACAGATCTACATATATAGAATTACAATCACCTTTCAACTAAAAATAAGGAATTAAAAATATTGCTATAACTGAAACTAAACTGCACTAAACTAATGTTTATTCATGCATAAGGCATGTGGGATAACTGATTGTCCTAGGAATCAAATCTCATGCAAACTGCTTGCATGATAGAATCTAACCATGCGATGTGGATAAATTAGAACTGCAGTTTTATCACTCCCCCTTAATTTCTACCATTAACTACTTCAACATTTACAATGCCTAAATTTTGTCTTAGATAATCAAAACTCTCCTTTGCTAATGCCATTGTGAATATATCTACCAATTGGTCTTCAGATCTGCAAAACTCCAAATGAATTTCTCCATTGTTCACTAACTCGCCGATAAAATGAAATCTTGTATCAATGTGCTAGCTCCTCTTGTTAAAAACATGATGTTTTGACAATGCAATTGCTGATTTGTTGTCACAAAAGATTGGTGTTGACTCCTTATGTGCTTGCAATAAATCTGTGAATACTCTCCTCATCCAAATTGCTTGACATGCCGCTGATGTGGCTGCTACATACTCTGCTTCAGCTGATGAAAGTGTCACTATGCATTACTTTTTAGATGCCCATGTGACCACACATGTTCCAAAATGAAAGGCATGTCCAGAAGTACTCTTCTTGTCAACAATGCTACATACAAAATCACTATCAGTATAACCAATCAAACCAAAATCATTAGTTGTGAATATAAAATTCCATATTTTGTTGTTCCTACCACATATCTCAATATCCTCTTTCCAACATGCCAATGTGAGTCTTTTGGTGACTTCATGAATCTAGAGATTAAGCTGACCCCATACATGATATCTGGTCTTGTAGCTATAAGATACCAAACTACCAATTAGTCTTTTGAATGTTGTAGAATCAACATTAGGCCCTTTGTCTTCTTTGCTAATTTTGGTCCTTGTAGCAACTGGTGTAGGTGCTGATTTACAATTCAACATCTTAAACCTCCTTAACACATCTTTTGCATATTTAGTTTGACAAATAAAAATTCCTTTCTCTAATTGTATAACTTCAATGCCCAAAAAATACTTCATTAATCCCAAATTTGTCATCTCAAATTCTTTCTTCATTGCTGATTTAAATGTGTCTACAAACAAATTTCTAATGAAAGTCAAATCATCAACATACAAATACACAATCAAAATCTGACCTTCTTTGTTGATTTTTGTGTACAATGTAGGCTCACTATTACTTTTGTTGAATCCATTGTTTGTCATGTATGAATCAATCCTACGATACCATGCTCTTGGTGCTTGCTTGAGACCATAGAGGGCCTTCTTCAATCTGTAGACTTTTTCTTCATGTCCATGCACTTCATAACCTGGTGGTTGTTTCACATACGCTTCTTCATCTAGAAAACCATTCAAGAAAGCTGATTTGACATCCATTTGATATACTTTCCAATTATTTTGTGCAGCTATTGATAAAACCATTCTAATAGTATCAAGTCTAGCAACTGGAGCAAATGTTTCATTATAATCAATTCCATGTTCTTGTGCAAAACCTTTTGCTACTAACCTTGCCATGTGTTTTTCAATCTTACCTTCGACATTAAATTTGGTCATATAAACCCATTTGAATCCTATGCAATCCTTACCTTTAGGTAGATTAATTAGATCCCATGTTTGATTTCTCTCAATAACATTCATCTCTTCATCCATTGCTTTTATTGAAAGTTCATCATTAACTGCTTCTTCATAATACATAAGATCATGAGAGAAAAAGGAAAAATTTGAACACAAATCTAAATTCTCTTCTTCTTGATCATAAATCTCATTCAAGTTTTTCATTTTCTTACCTTTAAATTTTGATCTTAAAGTGGCAAGAGTTGGATCTGATTCATCACTTACTTGTGAATTGAAAGTAGGATGACATGCATGACCAGATGATTCTCCTTGTGCTAAGCTCCTAGGTGTTCGTATTGGAGTGCTTTTTCATGCTTGTGGAGAGAATTGATCACCTTGCAAATTTTGTTCTTCAGATTCTTCTTTATTTTGGGGAATTGGTGCTCCAATTGTGATGGTTCTATCAATGCTTTCATCTCATGCTTCTTCTTCCTTAAATTCCACATCTCTGCTAACAATCACTTTCTTTGAAATGGGGTTATACACTTATAAGCTTTTGATTCTTCATTATAGCCAATAAAAATTCATTTCTCACCTCTATCATCAAGCTTTTTTCTCAATTTTGATGCTATAAGAGAATATGCAATACACCCAAAAATTATTAAATGATGTACGCTATGCTTCTTACCACTCCAAGCTTCTTGTGGAATTCGATCCTTGACACTCTTTATTGCGCTTCTATTCAGAATATATACTGCACATGCTACTACTTTTGCCTAATATTCATTTGAAAAATGTTTGGCCTTCAACATGCTTCTAGCCATCTCCATGATTGTTCTATTCTTCTTTTCTGATACACCATTCTATTGTGGTCTGTACCTTGTAGTTAGTTTCTTTTTAATGCCATGATATCTGCAAAAATATTGAAATTCATTAGACATATATTCACATCCTCTATCTGATCTAAGTACTTTGATGTAAAGGCCACTCTGCTTTTCAACCATAGCCTTGAATTCTTTAAATTTTCCAAAGGCTGCAGACTTTTTCTTTGAGAAAATATATCCAAGTCTTTCTGCTAAAATCATCAATGAAGGTTAGAAAATAAGAACTACCTCTAAATGATGGAGTTTGCATTGGTCCATATAGATCACTAAGAACTAGCTCCAATAATACCCTTAATCTATATGAAGCTCTTATTGGAAAGCTCTCTCTATACGGTTTTGCCAAAATACAACTCTCACATGAACTCCTGAGAATTTTTTTTATGATCTTTTGATCTATTATTGTTTCTCCATTAGATCTAATTTGGTTCACAATATTTAATACTTGACCCATAAATTG
>JARHVA010004052.1:1467500-1475000 GCA_037957365.1 Torreya grandis | reverse complement strand
ATGGATGAAGTTAAAAATATCTTCTTGTCCTTACTTTTGTATTTGTACATTATGTCCTCAATTTTCAAAATTTTATCCCATAAAGGATCATACTTTAAATAATTTTTAAATGGTTATGTTCGTGTTGTGGTGTTTTCCATTCCTTTGTAAATAATAAATCTCTTCAATTTTTTTGGCTTCTCTCTCTCTCTCTCTCTCTCTCTCTCTCTCTCTCTCTCTCTCTCTCTCTCTCTCTCTCTCTCTCTCTCTCTCTCTCTCTCTCTCTCTCTCTCTCTCTCTCTCTCTCTCTTTGTGTGTGTGTGTGTGTGTGCGAGCGTGTGTGCACATATGTGTGTGTCTATTCATGCATGTGTGCATGTACATGTGTTTGTGCATGTGCACACACATACACACATGCGTGCACACGTGTGTTTATGTGTGTGTGTGTGTGTGTGTGTGTGTGTGTGTGTGTGTGTGTGTGTGTGTGTGTGTGTGTGTGTGTGTGTGTGTGTGTGTGTGTGTGCGTGCGTGCACATGCACACACATATGCAATAAATCCCAAATTGTTTTTTTCAATCTTTTACATTTCTCCTCATATTACTTTATTGATCCCATAAAGTGCTTGGGTGGTTTTTCTCTTAGTTGGATGTCTTGTTGTCTTGGTGAAATGGTGACAAGAATGTCATACACATATTTACTTTCGAGCTAATCATTTTGTATGAATATATTTTTTAAGAATTTGAAGGTAGGTGTAAATACATTATGTATATTGAAACATCATATTTATCTCATCTTGAATGTTTTCAAAACTTAGTTTGAAGGTGAAATTTTGCTCAAATTCTTCCATTGGTATCCATTGAATATGCAATAAATGACCACATAGGTCCAAGGTAAATATTGTTTTGAAGCACTGTGGAGGGAATTTTTGATAACTATGATATGTTAAAGGTATGCATTGAAATTAACTATTATGGTGTGAAAATGAGGACAAATGAACTTCCTATTCTTTTGAAGCTTGCTAATGAATCTAGAGGTCGAATTGTGAATGTTTATTCTCATTATGGGGTCTTAGAGTTTATTTCAAGTGAGCCTTTAAACAAACAAGAAAATGGCCTAGATAATTTGAAAGAGGATAAATAGACACATTTATATAAAAAGTATTGAAGATTTTTCAAGAAGGGTTACTAAAGAGCAATGGGTAGACCATTTGATTTTCAGCTTACTATGTTTCTAAGGTAGTTATGAATGATTACACTTGGTATCTTTCATAGAAAAATCTTGATATGTATGTCAACTATATCTACCCAGGTTTTGTAAAGAGTGATATGAATTTCAATACATGATTGGACTAAATTCATGAGGGCACAAAGTGCCCTGTCATGCAATCTAGCCCATCTTCCTCCTAGATTACTTTCTAGGAAATATTACAACAAAATGGAATAATAATAATAGACACTAGCATGAAATACTATGGAGAAGAATTGCAAAAAAAGGTATGCATATTATTGAAATAACATCATAGATAGAGTCATCAAAACTATCTTAAAAGAATGTATTTCCAAGGACTAAATATAGAGTAAGTGATATAGGTTTTGATTAAGATAAGAAAGAAAGCCCTTTTGTACCTCATTTATTTGAATGGGTTGGAAAACAATACCATTCATGGAACACCATGAAAATTTAGTGTAGAATCATTAATATAATTACAAAAGTAAGATTAGCTTGTCTTGCATAGGGCCTTTTATTGAAGGTTTTCGTTGAAGAAATCAAGTTTGAAAATTAAGACTCGTATGCATTTAAAATTCTTGTCAAGACTTAAAAAATTACAATTCAGGCTTGGTTGTATTTGAATTTCTAATCAATGTATATTAAAATGAAAGAAGAATATGATGTAAGGATTTGATGAGAAATGCATATAGCAATTATGTACTACATGTGTGAATGCTAATTTGATTTAAATAAATGCATATGATTTAGATACTATTCCTCAATATATTATTCCTTGGTTATTTATAAGAAGGGTGTGTCATTTAATTTTGATAATGTAGAAGGCTCTGTGGCAAATGAACTTGTATTATTGGATGTCATCGATACCAATAATAAGAATATATCATATTTTGTAGATAAATATATGTTTATGTATGATCATAGAATCATGTATAAAATGCATGAACGAGTGTTCTTATACAATAACCATCAAGGACCATGATCAAATAGTTGAGAGCATGTCAAATTACCACAAATAATCTTGCAAATGATCCTTCATTTAAATTGACTAAAGACTTTGGAGAGATTCAAATTCATTGGAAGACTCCAAATATAATAATTGATCATTATTGGAGGTTTGCAAGTTAGAAAGAAAGTAAATAAGTGGAATTTCAATATGATCATGTTAAGATGGCAAAGGAGCTAAGGAATTCTCAATATAATGAAGGTCAAAGTTTGGATAGAATTTTCAGACCTGCTCATTCAAGTGGATCAAATATTTTGATTGAATATGAATAAAATATCCTATTCAAATGACAAAATTGGTGGGGAGAATTTACAATTTATTTTTGTTGAAAAAATTTGATATATTCACATGGATCAAATTATTTTGACCAAATATGTGCTCTTGAATGTCGAGGACTCTATTTTCTGATGATACTGTTCAAACAATTACAATTGGCGTTTACTTCCATTTTGAAGATGTTAGAAACTTGATCTTCAAATAATTCCTTAAATAAATTAATAATGATCAGTTCAAAGCAAAATTCATGCATGATCTATTTCATTTGAGCCAAATTTTATGAACTCATTCTAACACAACCAAACTAACATATAGTGTTGTAGAGCTTTTTTATAATTTATCTCCTTTTTCTATAGATAGATTTAGCCTAGAGGCCAATTCGATATATGGAGAAGCTCCAATGTTTAAGGCTATAAAAGAGGACACATATATTTGATTAAAATATTTGAGATTTTATGTGTATACAACAAATATTATATTCTAATATTCTGAACTTCCATCAAAACAAATCTCCCATATGCATGGATTTGTTTGAAGCATTTTTTCAAATAGTTCAAGGTAGGTCAATTGATGAAAATTTTGACAAGGAAAATGTAATTAAAAGGTGTAAAATAAAATTTAGAGACCATTATTAGCATCCCCTTAAGTTGATTACCAAACAAAATGGGGAAAAATATTGAACGAAACATTTTGTCAAATGGTCCACAAGCATCCAAATGGCAAAATTCATTTTATACATTTTGTCAAATAATTTTTACTTGTGTGACAAAGCTTATCTCATGTGTAATAATAATATTTGGCCTCATCATTGGTGATAAATATAGGGTATATGAAATAAATGTTAGAGACCAGAGATAATTTCTCCACTCCTCATGCATGCACAGTAGTTAACAAACGGTTAGAGATTAGTTAGTTCAAACAGTTAAACATTAGTCTTACTCCTTGCTCAGTTTGCATGTAGTAGCAGTTGAAGTTAGTTTTAGATTAGTTAAGGATTAGTTTAGTTTTAGTTTGAATTTCTAAGAAAATATATTTAAAGATCTCTTGGGTGCAGTATTGTAACAACAAGATCAAGAAGATCAAGAGATTCAAGAAAATCAATAAAATTCTTGTTTTCAGCATTGCCATAGCAATCTATTTTGTCTTTGTTCTATTTTCTATTTTTTATGCTTAGTTTTGCTGTCAAACTGGTATCAAAGATTTAAGGATATGATCTTATGAAGATTGAAGCTAGCCAATGTAGAGAGTTGCTACAGTCAGCAGAACTATAAGAAAAGAACAACGCACTAAGAAGAAGCAGCCAACTGAGTCTTGGTAGAGAAAAGTGAAACACTGATAGTAAGAGCAGTTAGAATATCCATGGTAGCTATTGTTAGGCACAAGGAAAATTGAGGGAGTATTACAGCTAAACATTGGAAAAAGAGAAGCCAACATTGGAGAAGAGTGTGAGCCATAGCTCATCACCATCCGTTGTGGTAGCCCAGTCAAGAATCTAAAGGCATTGAACCTAGGAATAGGCAGAAGTCTGGGGTTGGACGGGTGTTAATCCTAGCTATAGAAGTTGATGATAGATTTGTGTGAGAAGGACAAAGGAAGCACCTAGGCTAGAGGTGTGATAAGAGTGCAGGAGCCGATTAGAAGAGAGACGAAGCCAATAGAGCTCTGTTGAAAGGAGGAAATCATGAGAGTAGACCCAGTTTGGAGGGTGAACCCGTAGGTCTAGTAGGGCCAATTAAAGAAAGAAGAGTCAATCGGTTCTTAGTGAAAGTCTATTTGTCCAAGCTACGGTTTGTTGTTGCAATGTATTTTTGAGTCAAAAATGAAAGAGCCATAGCTCATGGCCATCAATAGTTGAGCCTGTGTTCATTCAAGAAAAGCATATGTAGTTTGAATAAGGCATCCAGTTATTTGTATGAGCTGTAGCTCATAATCTTGTATTTATCTAGGAGCCTATAGTTTTATCTTGTTTTTTTGTGTATGATTTAAGTCAATCAAGCTTCCATAGAAGCATCATGTCAAGGAGCAAGCTCATTCAGCAATGGAAGGATGTGAGCATTATAGTTGAGCAGCTAGAGAAGGCCAAAGTTGTTGTTAAAAGGGAGATCATGGTAGCTAGTTGTAGGTGTGATTATGAGAAGAGCCATAAGCTACTCAGGAAGAAGAAGAATAAAGTAGTTGATCTTTTAAAAGAAGATCACCCAGGTAGAGTTTGTAGCCATTTTGTGAATGCCATAGCATTCTAGGAAGTGTGTTGGCCATGGAGTTTGTTTTATGATGACCAATATGATGACAGTCAATATGGTGAAAGGATCGTAGCTGTCACAATAAGAATCAAGGGGTTGCTTGATGAAGTTGTTAGGAAACCATGGGAGAGTTGGATATCCAAAGATCAATAAGCATAGTAAAGAAGAGCATGCTCTAAATGCCAAAGATAAGAGGCATCGAATGTGTTCAAGATCAGACCAAAATCTGCAAGGTGGTGTATTCCACATATAAGGTGATGTATTTCACAAGGTGGTATATTCCACATATAAGGTGATGTATTTCGCAAGGTGGTGTATTCCACATTTAAGGTGATGTATTTTGCATGATTGGCAGATATATTCACAAAGGCATTAGCAAAGGAGACCTTTGATTACGTAAGACAAAATTTAGGCATTGTAAATGTTAAAGTAGTTAGTAGTAGAAATTAAGGGGGAGTGTTAGAGACTGGAGATAATTTCTCCACTCCTCATGCATGCACAATAGTTAACAAATAGTTAGAGATCAATTAGTTCAGACAGTTAAACAACAGTCTTACTCCTTACTTAGTTTGCATGCAGTAGCAGTTGAAGTTAGTTTTAGATTAGTTAAGGATTAGTTTAGTTTTAGTTTGATTTGCTAAGAAAATCTATTTAAAGATCTCTTGGGCACAGTATTGTAACAGCAAGATCAAGAAGATCAAGAGATTCAAGAAAATCAATAAAATTCTTTTTTTTAGCATTGTCATAGCAATCTGTTTTGTCTCTATTCTATTTTCTATTTTTTATGCTTAGTTTTAATGTCAATAAAAATGCAAAGGCAATGCATAGTTTCAGGCTGATGATTGACAAAGTGACACAAATTCTTTTTTTCACATAATTTTCAGTCCTCCTTTGTTGCCCCACATATTTGGTTGTTGAATTCACCACAAGTTACTATCATGGCATGGAAGTGTGGAGTAATGAAATAGACAAGTGTAAAGTTGAGTCCACAACCATTGCAAGGATCCTCCTAGTTTGTGCCATGTGGAGAGGTCGAAAATGAGGAATATGGACAAATCATTTATTTGAGATATTTTTCCAATTGATCACTTTCAACCAATATGTGTGCACGATAAATAAAAGAAACTATTGCATGAACATGAAGCCAATTTATTGGCAGAGACTTGAATGAGTCCAATGTAGCTGGGATTTACTTTTGGAACTTTGAAAATAATTATAGATAAACATCCTTTGAGTTTAATTCATTGGTTGATGCCGCTAATGAAATTTTTTTTGGGAGCTTACTGATCAAATAAGTGGAAATTGTTGAATTAAACTTTTTTTTGTATCTGAATATAATGGCTATCTCTCATAATGCTTTCTTTAGTTGGTTGAGAGAGTGCACAACAAATGATGATTGTGAGATTTAATTGTGGCTTGGAGAAAGAAAAATAGACAGATATTCTCCCAATCTTTCATTTGAGCCATACACAAATTTGACATTTTACGGTTAAATTACATAAAAATATGCCTAGTCGTAAAAATATGCCCAGTCCATGATGCAAAAGTCAGAGAGATTGTATTAAAAATGAATGGAAGATGTTTATGAATTAAAAAAATATAAAAATTAAAGCATATAAAAAAATGTGAAAATTTAGATAAATCATATTGAGATATGAAGACAACATGGTTTTTAGTGGTGGAATAAAAATAATATTCACACATAGATTTGGCCAAAAAGCTCATGTTCATTATGAAATGATTATGATAAGTGAAATATATACCATTTTGATAGACCATAAGATGGGTGAAGTGGAGCTTTGTAGGTAATTTGAGCATGTTCGATGAGGCACAATTCACTATTATATTTTAGAATTCTCCTGCATTTTAAAAGGGAAAGTGGTTTCATAGTCAAAGCTAGTTGTTGTAGTAAAATTTGGCCATTCAAATTTTACAACTCCACTTTTGTTATATTTACGTAATTTTATTTATTTCCATTTTTTCCATTATATTTTATGGGACCCTATAACATTTTCGACTAGTCCACATAGAGTAATTTGTAGATTTGATGTTGTGGACTCAATAAGAATTTTATTGCATTAATTACAATATTAATTATTTTATAATGAATGAACATTAATTAAAGACATTTAATAACTATACTTTTTTTGTCGTTTGATATATTAATTATTTTTAGAATTAATATTGTGTGCAAATGTAAATTGAAAATTCTACTTTAATATTGTAAATTTGCCTATATAAGAAAATTTAAAAAAAATGTAAATGAATGGATTTCATCTTTTAAGTGAAGGAAATGATTCAAAAGATGAAGGAAATTGTTGTAGAAAAGGAAAATTTGTAGAATTTTTAAGGGTTCTTCTTTCTTACAATCTCATAGAGTAATCTAGCTGAAACATTGTGTGGAGCCATGTAATTTCATATTAGAGAAAATAAATTTAAGTGGGAATGATTGTTCTCAGGATTTTTAAAATTTAATATCCTTTGTTTATTAATTATAAGTTTTTATTTTTAGATGATGACTCTAATAAAGTTCTACATCTTCTTGATTATGTGCAACATGTGATGTTTACAAACATTATGTTTAAAACATCATGTATGATATTTATTCATGTCCACAAGTTTACAAATGTTTGATCTCAAGGAAACTTTGTATCAAGTGTGTGTAATTTGGTTTGTGAGGAGACTTTGTATTTATAAAAATCCGCTTTTGTTTCGAGGAGACTTTGTATTTATAAGAATCCGCTTTTGTTCCAAAAAACCTTTTTACTC